>BHFT01029919.1:0-18061 GCA_004320025.1 Laticauda laticaudata | reverse complement strand
ACTCGAGACCAGTTACTCTTTAGTTGCTTTTAATTCTCTCTCTGGAACTGAACAACAGTGGAGCCGTGGCAGCCTCCTTTATAGCGGCTGCTCACGGTTCTCGGCCAATGATGGCTATTCAAGTTTCCCGCCGTCCAGCCGGACCAATCAGGATGGAACATTCAAATATTCAAATATACAACACCACCCCTGCTCCAATGTTCATACTACCATACTTGTTAAGTGAATCTGGCTTCCCCATTGATTTCACGTGTCAGAAGTTTGCGAAAGGGAATCACATGACTCTGGGACATTGCAACTGTCATAAATATGAGCCAGTTGCCAAGCATCTAAACGTAAATCACATGGGGATTGTTACAACAGTTGTGAGTGTGAAAAATGGTCATAAGTCACCCTTTTCAGTGCCATTGTAGCCTTCAATGGTCACTAAACGAGCTGTTGTAAGTCAAGGACTACCTGTAATCACGTCCATCCATTTTGCTCTGGGACATCCTCTTCTCTTTCCTTTTACCTATCCCAAAATTAGCCTCTTCTCCAAAGAGCTAAATCAGGGTCCTCAAACTTTTTAAACAAGGGGCCAATTCACAGTCTCTCAGACTGTTGAAGGGGGAAGACTGGCTGGGTGAGCATGGCTCGGTGATCATGTGAGTGGGTGGGCATGGCCAATTCAGCAGTCCATGAAACAATACACACAACTTAAACTTTAATTTGTTTTGCTCTTGGGGGTATTTTATTTGCTTTTGTTGGCATGTTGCTCTTTTGGTTGACTTCTTTTTATGAGATCATTTTTAAAAGTTGTTTAGGAGGCCTCTGAACATCCTGTTTTTGGCCTCGCTGGCCTTCAGAAACACTGAACCAGCCCATGTTTGGCCTTTGCGAACCATTTTGTCCTCCAGAAGGCGGGTAGGGGCCAGCAGGCAGGCAGGTGGGTCAATGTGGGTAGGGCAGCCTCTTGGTCCCGTGTGGGCCAAATTAATGGCTTTGGCATGCCGTATCTTCCCCGTGGGGCATAGAGGACCCCTGAGATAAGTCTTCATGTAACCTGAGGGCAGGACAAGAAGTTAACAGATGGAAGCTCATTAAAGAGAGATTCAACCTGGAACTAAGGAGACATTTCCTGACAGAGAGAACAATGAATTCGTGGAACGGCTTACCACCGGAAATTTTTGGTGCTCCATCACTGGAGGTTTTCAAGAGGAGATTAGACAGCCATTTGTGCAGAGTAATATAAGGTGTCCTGTCTGGGTAGGGGGTTGGACTAGAATGCCTCCAAGGACCCCAAGCCTATGGAAAGCAGCCCCCATCTTCCTTAATAGCCCACAGCAGATGTCAGCACTTAAGAGATAAAAAAGAGATAGCTAGCACTATCCATAAGCAAATACCCTCTCCCCAAGATCCAACAAAGTAAGATTAGCTCTCAGCCACAATAGGAATTTCCTCTTCAGTGCATCATCTCAGTTGTACCACCCCCAGCTGTACAAACTTCAACCAAACTTAGCTCAGACAAACTCCTAGGATTTGTACATGGCCCCATGTGAGTCTGACAATAGCCAATAGAATACATGCTCTTGCACAGGAACAGGAAGCTCAAGTTCAAAGTCCAAGAGAAGGTACAAATACACCCCCAATCTCAGCCCCATGAGGTCAGCTTCACCAGAACGACAAACGTGCTTCTATCAATAAGTGGACCATCTTTCCAATCAGCCTCCAGCCTCCATTTTGTTTCCAGTGCCTTTCTCCCATTTTGGAAGTGAAGCAGATGGATATTTCTTCCAACAAAACAAAATGGCTTTGCTGATTGTGAAAACCCTGTTTTCCATTACAGGCCACCTTTGGGCAACCATTTTAGCTTCCATCCAATCTTCTTAGCTTTCAGAGACTAGCAGGTGAAGTTTCTCAGCTACGTAACTTCATAACTACTGCAGAAGCTAGTAAAATGGAAGAAGAGTGGTGATGTTCGTTTTCTCCTCCTCTTTTCATTCCCTGCTGGGAAGGAGATTAAAACAGAGCAGGGGGGAAAGGAGGACAGGGAGGGGACAGTCAGATCTAGTCATAAGGAAGAGAAACAACTGAGGACTAGAAAAGGAAGGAGGATCACTCCATTTTTATGTTGCTTTTCCTTCATTCTCAGCAGGTGGCAGCACCTGTACAACCTTCTTCAGAAACTAAGCCAGGTTAGACCCAGTTTAGTACTTGATGGGAGCTTGCCAGAGAATTGCAGCAGGGTAAGTTAAAGCATGAAATGTAACACTTCCGTAAAGCTGCCAAGGAAACGGTGCAACTTCATCAACAAGTACAGGTAGTCCTCGACTTATGATCACAACTGAGCCAATATTTGTTGTTAAGTGAGTTTTGCCGCATTTTATGACCTTTCTTGCCTTTGTTGCTAAGCGAATCACTGCTGTTGACAAGTTAGTAACCATCTGCAACTTTCCCAGCTGCCTTTGGACAACCATTGAGGCAAGCCAGATTTGCTTAACAACTCCACGATTGACTTAACAATGGCAGGAATTCACTTAATAACTGTGGTTTAAAAAAAAGGTCATAAAATTACCTTTTTAAAAACAACTGCCCTGTTTAGCCACAGAAGTTCTGGCCCCAACTCTGATCATAAATCAAGGATTCCCTGTAACTTGCCACTTCCAAAACAAGAACATTGTTATGCAGCTCAGACAGGTTTCTTTCGAGACGTGACATCTTAGATTCTATCTCTGTAAGTCATGGAATGTTTTTTTCTTGGATCAAACACCACTTTGGCCAGGATATGAACTGGAGGTAATTTCCAAAGGAATAAATACAGATTTTTAGTTTGTAAAATCGGATGTGGTATCTCTTCAAAATTCAACATATGTGTGTGTGTGTGTGTGTGTTTGTGTTTGTGTCAGCAGGTTCTGGCCAGTTCTGGACAGCTGGTAGTGGAAATTCTGAGTAGTTTGGAGAACCAGCAAATACCACCACTGCCTGGCCCTGCCCCCATCTATTCTCTGTCTCCTGAGTCCCAGCTGATCGGCTGGGTCTTCTTTTGTTGCCCTGCACAGGAGAACAGAGCTGGAAAGCAGGTTAGTGGGGTGGGGAGGGAATGGGATTTTTCAGTATCCTTTCCCTGCCATGCACCGTGTGTCTGTGTGTGCATGTGTGCACATGCATGGGTGTCCCTTTCTCTGTCTCTGTCAGATCTGTCATCTTCAGCTTAGCACTTTGCTGACATCCTGTCATAAATTGTTAGGGGTGTGGGGGGCATGGGAAGAGGAAGTAGTAAATTGGCATGTAGAGGGGAGAAATGAGCCAAGGTGACAGGTTTGACAGAAGCCAGAGGTGTGAGAGCCAGCCAGCTCCAGTCTTCAAGGCCAAGGAGCCTGGAAATGAATGCAAATTGCAACAAGTGGCACACCAAATATCCCAGTGGTTTCTAAAACACCTGTACGGCAAGCCATTGGATGAAGACAGACCAGTCAAGGGGAGAGGGCCAGGGAAAAGGGCAAACGCTGTAACTCTTTGTGTGGGAACTGCAGTTCTAGCCTGCTCTTGCTGCAACCACTAATCCTTAATAAAAGAAACTATCACTTCAAATAATGAAGTTGAGGGTCTTTCTTTCTTAGGGACCTAGTTGGGGAAGGCCTGACACACACTACCCCTCCCTTCTCTCTGTGCATCACTTGCAACATATTTCCCTGCTGAAGTAAATTTAGACAGCAGCACTGTGATATCTATCTGGAAGGAAAACTCCTGAGCATAATGGAGATAAGTTTGGAGCATATTGGTCCTAAAAATAATTACTTCAGTGTGAGGGTCACTGAAGTCCATAGAATTGACTCCTGGGTTGAAGGAAAAAGATTTCCCTGTGAAACCATATAGGCAAACTAGGAATTATTGTAGTAGAGAACAATTTATTGACAGACACATAATACAACTCCCAAACATATGAAAAGAGCCATAAAGAGCACTCTACTTTACTGCTGTACTGTGTTATTTACAGTATTCATTTTTTTTAAATTTGATGTACTGCTGACTAATTGATAGCCTTTCAAAGCACTCTGTAAAAGAGAACACAACTGCATTCACATAAAATGACAGGATACCAGGGAAGAGCTTCAGCTGTGCCATTGTGATTGTCACACTCTTGTTTTTGACCATGACCTGCAAATACCACTCAAGGATAAACAGGTTTAGAATCTGGATCTAGTGGAAGACCCATATGGGTCTCTGAAGATTTGTGAAGCAAAATTCTTTAACCAAGTAGGGTTGTCCGTGGAAGGGAGGTGCCAAAAACCAAGATGGCAACTCCCGCTGTGCAAATCTGACCACTATTTTGACTTTTTATCTCCTCTCCTTGGTGGACATCCATACCATGAGTGAATTGTATTATTTCTATTTTGTTCTCAAAACAAGGATTCTTGATGGGCATATAATTATCATTAAAATAGCTATGGTTGTGCATGGCATTGTGGCCCTGCCTGCATTCTGACATAGCAGGTTCTGACCAGTGCTGCAGAACCAGTATTGAAAATTTTGAGGCAAATACCCCTGTATGAGGACCTCAACTCCCAGAATTTCCCATCCATCTGGGGATTTCTGGAAGTTGAAGTCCACACATCTTAAAGCTGCCAAGATTGAGAAATATTGCCCTACGGAGTTACCTATTGATAAGCCCAAGAACCATTTTTAAGATCTTTTATGAACATATTTAGTCCCTCAGTGACTAAAATGAGGTCAGTCTTGGATGATGTCTTAAGCTAGGCTGAACTAATTAACCTTCCAAAAATGATGAACTGTGGTTGCTAGGGGCAATGGGGATAACATTTTTGTTATTTGGAAGTCAGCACAGGGTATTCTACTGGTTCAGCCCAAGTTGGCTGAACCGGTAGCTCCGAGGATCAACTGTGAGTGAACCGATTTGCTCCGACAATCAGCTGTTGGGCCCTCCCACCTGTCCCAGCTCTATACTGACCTTTATATCCTGGTTTTGAAGCTCAGCTGCTTCATGCGGCACAGCAGATTGCCGCACATCAGCTGTTGAAGACACAGGGAGAGTGCAGGATTGCAGGAGAAGGTCAATAGCAAACCCTCTGCGTGCGCGCAAAATATGAGTGCATGCGCACAACCCGTCCACCAAGCCATGCCCACAGAACTGGTGGTAAAAAAGTGTTTCTGCATGAAACTGGTCCCTGATACAAAAAAGGTTGGGGACCACTGGCCTAAAAGACTATGGATGAATGTTGATTCCTCACTTTCTATTTTAAATTTTTGTTCATGTATAATATTAACTGATCACTCCTATGAATTAGAGCAGGGGTGTCAAACTCACTGAGGGCCACATCATAGTTGTGTCTGACCTCAGGGGGCTGGGGTAGGCATGGCCAAAGTGGGCATGGCCAGCCTGACATCGCTCATGTCAGGGGCACATGTAGTGACCCAAGCGCTCTGCCAGTGAAAATGGGCTCCTGAGCTTCGTTTCTCTCTGCCAGCGAGAACGGAGCTCAGGGCGGCCCTGTGGGCCAGATCTAAGTACAGATCTAAGTATCTAAGAACAGTTTCAGGAACTGGGCCTGGCTAGTCTAGGGAAGAGAAGGACCAGGAGAGACATGATAGAGGTATTCCAATATTTGAGGGGCTGCCACTGAGAGGAAGGGGGTCAAGCTGTTTTCTAAAGCGCCTGTAGGCCAGACAAGGAAAAATGGATGGAAACTGAACAAGGAGAGATTTAATCTGGAAATGAGGAGAAACTTTCTGACAGTGAGAACAATCAACCAATGGAACAGAAGTTGCCCTCAGAAGTTGTTGGAGCTCCATCACTTGAGACCTTCAAGAAGAGACTGGACTGCCATTTGTCAGAAATGGTGTAGGGTCTCCCGCTTGGGTGGGGGGGGGTTGGACCTATAAGGTCTCTTCCAGTTCTGGTTATCTGCTATCTGACTCATTTTATTATTATCCTATGGGCTGGATCTGGCACATGGGCCTTGAGTTTGACACCTCTGCTCTAGAGCATATGTTGAAATTTGAAGTCCTAACACAGTCTCTTTTAATTGCCAAAGGATTTGTCCTTCATCCAAGTAGCATTGATTAGAAGCTTCTAAAACTTCCCAATCTCAACTTTCCTTTCTCCTATTCAATAAACAGTACTTTGAAAGGAGTTGGCTCAACCCCCATCTCTGGAAATAAAAATGAAAATAAGGTGCTATGTTGTTATCTCTCATAAACACATATTTATCTTCATATGGATTAATGTGAACTCTTAGCATCCCGCTACAGTTTTATTCTATGATAACAAATGAAATCCAAGATGAAGTTAGCAAAGACAACGTATCCTATGTCTAAGAGGGTTCAAATGTGACAAAGTGAATGAATTGAAAGAAGAATAAATTAATCGCTCTTGAAAATGGGGTGAAGAGTAAGCTTAGATCAAGAAATGTTCAGGGATTTTGTTCGGTCCACATTTTAAAATTCACTAAACCACTTCATGCTTCTTAGGTTACATTAGAACACAATTATGCTTTGGGAAAAAAGATTATAATACATACTGTCGCGCACAAAAGTGCATATTACAGGAAGTAATACATAGAAAAATACATAGAAAATGTAAACAAATTGTGCATTTTGATGAAAAATGGGCTTAATTTAAATGCAAATATACAGGCTTTTAAAACATTTCCTGGAGTGATGTGTGGAGACGATGGAATGGATTTATTACTAAGCTCTCGAAGAACTGAGATAGTCTAGGTGGTACTCACCAGTGACGAAAATTTCCTACTGAAATTTTGTGATAAACCTGCTTCAGTACTGATTTATTATGAGTCTGCACACATCTGTATGAACTTTAGAATGGGAATTGGGTGGGAAAGACTAGCTCCCCAAACACTTTGTTTTTTATTAATTTATCAAATTTATATGGCTACCCATTTCACTAAAGGCAGCTCTGGGTGGGTAGCATTTAGCTTTGTCTTTGCTATGAAGATAAGAAGCTGGTTTCTGGTAGGGCTAAGGCTATACATCTCCTCCCCCTCAAATACCTCAAGATAGTGGCTCTGATTGTGTGGTTGAAGCCTTGCCCCCTTTTGTATATCATGCGGTTGGAACCATCACCTTGTATTTTTATCCTCAGTGGTGGGATTCAAAATTTTTTACTACTGGTTCTGTGGACGTGGCTGCAGAAGGATACTGCAAAATCTCCATTTCCTCCCCACCCCACTAATCTACTTTCCAGCTCCATTCTCCTGTGCAGGGCAACCAAAGAAGATCCAGCTGATCAACTGGGACTCAATGGGAGGCAGAGAATAGATGGGGGCGGGGCCAGTCAGAGGTGGGATTTGCCAGTTCTCTGAACTACTCAAAATTTTCACTATCAGTTCTCCAGAACCGGTCAGAACCTGCTGAATCCCATCTCTGCTCTCCACTGAAGAATGTCATGGTAAGTGAGAATGGCCTTGGGAAACAAGATTCAGAGTCACAGACTCGACATCCAGAATGTAAAAGCCAATAGAAGGAGGAAGAGTGTGGGAACATGGACGACCCAATTATTCTGGCTTCATGACTTATATGAGAAGTTTAGAACCATAGGGAGAACCGTACCTTTGGTTAGTTTTGGCTGGACGGCCAATTGCAACTTTTCTTACCAGAGATATCAGAGATTTAGAAGCTTGCCATATCCTGATTAGAAGTTACCACTGAACATTAGTTGACCCAAGCTAAGTTCATGGTGCTGGTTGTGGGCTTCTCCATAAGGTGAACTTCTCCATAGCAGCTCCCATTTGGGGACAACTTGCACCCACAGTCAGAATAACGATGACCTGTTAGCATTCAGAAGGCTCTAAAAATAACACTGTTCCCCAAGACCTTTGACTAAGACAACCCCAAGAAAGTAGAAAGCAGTTGTGAGAGTTTATTTATGGTTATTTTAATTTATTGGTTATCATATATTGATGTCCATAAGCTGCCAAGTATCAAGCAAGCAGGTGGCATATAAATGAGTGAACAAATGAACAAAATTAGCCTCAGGAAATAAATAAATGTGTCCTGTACTAATCCTGAAAGAGTAGCGTGGAAATGCCCTTGGAGACAAAACAGGCAGCCTTCAAATGCAAGATGGGTTCCCAGAGATCCCTAAGGAGAAAGACAGGAGGCCTAAAACTGAAAAACTGGAAGAAATAACATTTTCAGTCTGACTCTGAAGACTGAAGACAGTTGACAGTGGAAGTCAACCAATTCTTGACTTCAATCAACCAAAAGTTCTTTGTCACCCATCTTATCCCAACTACTCTTTTATTGCCCTCAGATTCTCCTTCCTAGCAAAGTCACTGTAAGCTACTGGCATGCCTGGATTGGCTGAACATCAAAGCTCATTGTGCTAACAACAGATCCATATTATAAGTTAGATTTCTAATCCACTCAGAGCATAGGACTTTTCTAAGAGAGCCATCAAAGGAGCCATGTGTCCTCTCTCCATTCCAACAGAGCCTGACCTTCTCCCACATTTTCATCTCCTTAGTTCCCGAGAGGGAGAAAGGTAAATAAGCGTCATCCATCTTTGACCGTATATTCTGGCAGGCCTATTTGACCTCTCAGTTGTCTTTTAGGACCTCGCCAAGTTGGTCTGCAAACACACTATAGACATGCGATGACAAATGATTTGTCCTCTGTGTTCTCTTGAATTTTTTTCATCTTGTCCTCATCCCAGGCAGGAGACTGGCTTAGAAGAGAAGAGAAGAGAAGAGAAGAGAAGAGAAGAGAAGAGAAGAGAAGAGAAGAGAAGAGAAGAGAAGAGAAGAAGAAGGGAAGGAAAGGGAAAGGAAGGGGATGCTAATGGGAATAGGAATAGAAATATATAGAATGGAATGGAATGGAATGGAATAATAATAGAACTAGAAAGAACAGAAACAGAAATAGAAATAGATAGAATAGGAATAAGAATAGAAATAGAAATAGAATAGAACCCAGAAAATATGGAATGGAATAAATAGAAATCGAATAGAATAGAACAGAATAGAATAGAAATAGAAAATATGGAATGGAATAGAATAGAATAGTAAGAATAGAAGTAGAATAGAAAAATATGGGATGGAATAGCATAGAATAAAATGAACAGAAAATATGGAATGAAATGAATAGAACAGAAAAATATTGGATGGAATAGAACAGAACAGAATAGAATAGAATAGAAATATGGGATGGAATACAATAGAATAAAAATAGACAGAATAATATTGAATGAAATAAGAAAGAATTAGAATAGAAAATATGGCGATGGAGTAGAATGAATTAGAAGAGAAAATATGGAATGGAAGAGAATAGATAGAAATGGAATAGAATAGAAATATGGGATGGCAATGGAATAGAATAAAATAGAACAGAAAAATATGGAATGAAATAGATATAGAATAGAACAGAATATGGAATGAAATAGAATAGAATAGAACTAGAATAAGAATAGAATAGAAAATATGAATGGAATAGAATAGAATAGAATAGAAATATGGGAATGGAATAGAATAGAAACAGGAATTAGAAATAGAATAGAAAAATATGGGATGGAATAGAATAGAAATAAAAACATAGAAACAGAAAATATGGGAATGACAGAGAATAGAATAGAATGGAATTAAGAATAAAAATATGGGATGGAATGGAATAGAATAAAATAGACCCAGAAAATATGGAATTGAAAATAGAATAGAATAGAACAGAAAATAATGGAATGAAATAGAACTATGAAATAGAATAGAAAATATGGGATGATAGAACAGAATAGAAGAATAGAAAGGATTGGAGTGATAGAAAAATATGAGAAATTGATGGAAGAATGAATTGTAATATGGAATGAAATGAAAACAGAACCAGCAATAGAATAGAAATAGAACTAGATAGAATAGAAATATGGAATGGAATGAAATAGAATAGAATAAAATAGAAAAATATGGAATGGAATGGAATAGAAAGTAAAAATAGAAAAGAAAATATGGAATGAAATAGAATAGAATGAAATAGAATAGAATAGAAAATATGGGATGGAATGGAATAGAAATAAAATAGAAAGAAATAAATATGGAAGGAATGGAATACAATAGAATACAATAGAATAGAATTAAAGATAGAATAGAACAGAATAGAATAGAATATATGAATGGAATAGAATAGAAACAGAACGAATAGAATAGAATTAGAATAGAAAATATGGAATAGAATAGAATAGAATAAAATAGAACAGAAAAATGGAAATGAATAGAATAGAGTAGAAATAAAATAGAACAGAAAATACTGGAATGGGAATAGAAATAGAATAGAAATAGAATAGAAATGGAAAATATGGAATGGAAATGGAATGGAATGGAAGGGAATAGAATAGAATAGATAGTATAGAAATAGAATCAAATAGAAAATATTGATGGATATGGAATAGAATAAAATAGAACAGAAAATATGGATTGTAATAGATTAGATAAGAATAAAGTAGAATAGAACAGAAAGAATAGAATAGAATAGAGATATATGGAATGGAATAGAATAGAATTAGAAAGTAGAATAGAACAGAAATAAGGAATGGATAGAATAGAAACAGAACAGAATAGAAGAGAATGAGAATAGACATTAGAATAGAAAATATGGAATGGCTGAATAGAAATAGAAAGAATAAAATATAGAACAGAAAATATGGAATAAACAAGTAGAGAATAAAATAGAAACAGAAAATATGGAATGGAATGGTATGGAACTTTGGAATGGTAATTGGATGGAATAGAATAAAATAGAACAGAAATATGGAAATGGAATAGAATAGAGAAATAGAATAGAATAGAAAATATGGGATGGAATGGATAGAAAAAATAGAACAGAAAATATGGAATGGAGGATAGAATAGAAATAGAATAGAAAGAAAATATGGGATGGAATGGAAGTAGAAATAGAACTAGAACAGAAAAGATGGGAATGGAATAGAATAGTAAATAGAAATAGAATAGAACGGAAACATATGGAGGTGGAATAGAATAGAATAGAATAGAATAGAATAGAAAATAATGGAATGGAATGAATAGAATAGAATAGAAACAGAACAGAAGAAATAGAAAAGACATATAGAAAATATGAATGGAATGGAATAGAAATAGGACAGAATAGAATAGAATTAGAATAAGAATAGAAAATATGGAATGGAATGGAATGGAAAAGAATAAAGACAGAATAGAACAGAATAAAATAGAATATGAATAGAATAGATAAATATATGAATGGAATAGAAATAGATATAGAAATAGAATAGAATAGAAAATAAGGAATGGAATAGAAAAGAACAGAACGAAATAGAAGAGAATAGAATAGAAAGAAAATTGGAATGCGAATAGAATAGAATAGAATAAAAAGAACAGAAAATATGGAATAGAAATAGAGTAAGAATACAAATAGAACAGAAAAATATGATGGAAATGGTATGGAATGCGAATGGAATGGAATGGAATAGGAATCAAAAACAATAAATGTATGGGATGGAAATGCGAATAAATAAAACTAGAACAGAAAAGTATGGAATAGAATAGAAAATGAATAGAATAGAAAAATATGGGATGGAATGGAATAGAATAGATAGAACAGAAAATAATGGAATGGAATAGAATAGATAAATAGAATAGAACATGAGGAAAATATGGAGTGGAATAGAATAGAATAGAAATTAGAATAGAATAGAAAATTAATGGAATGGATATGGAATAGAATAGAATATAACAGAACAGAATAGAAAATAGAAAATATGGAATGAATGGATTAGAATTAGGGACAGAAAGAATTAGAAGATAGAAATAGAAATAGAAAATAGAAAATATGGAATGGAATGGAATGGAAAAGAATAGAATAGAATAGAATAGAAATAAAAAATATGGAATTGGACATGGAATGGAATAGAACAGAATAGAACCAGAATATAGAAATAGAATAGAATTAGAATATAGGGAAATGAAGTAGAATAGAAGTAGAAATAAATAGAACAGAAAATAAGGAATGGAATAGAATAGAACAGAACAGAAGAGAATAGAATAGAATAAGAATAGAAAAATATGAATGAATAGAATAGAATAGATAAAATAGAACAGAAAATATGGAATAGAATAGAGTGAAGAAATAGAACAGCGAAAATATGCGTAATGCGATGGTATTGGAATGGAATGGAATTGGAATGGAATAGAATCAAATAGAAAAAATATGGATGGAATGGAATGGAATATAAAATAGAACAGAAAATATGGGACATAGAATAGAAATAGAATAGAAGTATGAAAAATATGGGATGGAAATGGAATAGAATAGAATAGGAATAAAATAGAACAGAAAATATGGAATGGTAATAGAATAGAGTAGAAATAAAATAGAACAGACAAATATGAATGGATAGAAATAGAAATAGAAATAGAATAGAAGGAAAATATGGAATGGAATGGAATGAATGAAATGGAATGGAAATAGAATAGAATAGATTAGTATAGAATAGAACAAATAGAAAAATATTGGATGGAATGAGAATAGAATAAAATAGAACAGAAAATATGGATTGTAATAGATATAGAATAATAAAGGTAGAATAGAACAGAATAGAATAGAATAGAATAGAATATATGGAATGGAATAGAATAGAAATAGAAAATAGAATAGAAACAGAAAATAAGGAATGGAATAGAAGTAGAACAGAACAGAAGAGAGAGAATAGAATAGAATAGAAAAATGGGAATGCGAATAGAATAGGACATGAATCAATATAGAACAGAAAAATGGAATAGAATAGAGTAGAATAAAATAGAACAAGAAAATAATGGGAATGGAATGGGTATGGAATGGATAATGGAATGGAAATGGAATGGAATAAGAATCAAAAAGAAATATGGATGGAATGGAATATAGAATAAAATAGAACAGAAAAATATGGAATGGAATAGAATAGAATATTAGAATAGAATGAAAATATGGATGGAATTGGAATAGAATAAAAATAGAACAGAAAAAGTATGGAATGGAATAGAATTAAAAGAAATTAGAAATAGAATAGAAACAAAAATATGGAGTGGATAGAATAGAATAGAAATAGAATAGAATAGAAAATATGGAATGGAATGGAATAGAATAGATAGAACAGAACAGAACAGAAAAATAGTTGAAATAGAATAGAAAGAATATGGAATGGAATGGAATAAAGCAATAGACAAGAATAGAATAGTCAATAGAAATAGAAAAATAGAAAATATGGAAATGGAATGGAATGGAAAAGAAGTAGAATAGCGAAATAGAATAGAATAGAATAGAAAATATGGAATGGCAAATGGAATTAGGAACAGAATAGAATAGAATCTAGGAATAGAAAAATATGGAAGGGAATGGAATAGAAAAGAATAGAATAGGAATAGAAAATATGGAATGGAAAAGAATAGAATAGAATAGGAATAGAATTAGAATTAGAAATAGAAAAATATGGAATGGAAATGGAATAGAATAGAACAGGAATAGAAAGAATAGAATAGAAAATATGGAATGGGAATGGAATGAATAAGAATAGAATAGAAATAGAATAGAATAGAAAATATGGAATGAATTGGAATAGGAATAGAACCCAGAACAAATAGAATAAAAATTAGATAAGAATAGAAAATATGAGAATGGGAATTAGAATAGAATAGAATAAGAATAGAAAATATGGAATGGAATTGGAATGGAATAGAATAGAAATAGAATAGATAGAAAAGATGAATGGAATGGAATTAGAATAGAATAGAATTAGGAAAATAGGAATCGAATGGAATAGAATAGAACAGAACAGAAAAATAGATAAAATAGAAGTAGAATAGAAAATATGGAATGGATAGAATAGAATAGAATAGAAAATATGGAATGGAATGGAAGGAATAAATAGAATTAGAATAGAATAAAAATAGGAATGGAATGGAATAGAAGCTATGTACAAGCAAACAAAGTTTACTTTCATGCAGTTTATAAGTGGGAGAAATGGGTGAGAGGAAGGGATGAGAAAGAGAGTTATAATAGTTAGTGCAGACTGTGTAAATAGGTTTGAACCAGTGTTAATTGGGAATTATTTGCTGAGCAGAGTGATGGCTTTCGGGGGGAAACTGTCCTTGTGTCCAGTTGTTCTGGTGTGCGGTGCTCTATAGCGTCGTTTTGAGGGAAGGAGTTGTAACAGTTTATGTCCGGGATGTGAGGGGTCTGTCAATATTTTCTCAGCCCTCTTTTGGACTCTTGCAGTATACAGGTCCTCAATGGAAGGCAGGTTGGTAGTAATTGTTTTTTTCTACAATACTGATTATCCTCTAAAGTCTGTGTTTGAAGACAGGTTGAAGTTAGGTTTTCTTTAGTTATGGAGTGAGTATTTTCCCCCTGCATTCCAACGTTGCAGAGATGAAAGATTGGTTTGACTGGGCAGGAAGAGAGGAGGGTTGGGGAGAGAAGCAAGGCAGCCAGAAGACAGACTGGTGATGGTGACAGCCAATTTCATGCCAGTCTAGCTTTCTGCTAACTCAAGGATGAATGGGCAGAACTTCAGTTCAGACGTGCGGGGAGAGGTCCTTTTCAGTCTTTTGAGGTCATGATTCAGAGCCCGCACTTTTCAAACTCAAATGACAGAAATCGGAAGGTGAGGATTTCAGATTGTATGTTTGGGGAAGGGAAGGAGGCAGTGATGGGATTCAAAAATTTTTACTAATGGTTCTGTGGGCATGGCTTGGTGGGCACAGTGTGGCTTGGTGGGCATGGCAGGGGAAAGTTACTGCAAAATCCCGATTCCCTTTCCATCCCACTAACCTGCTTTCCAGCTCCATTCTCCTGTGCAGGGCAACCAAAGAAGACCCAGCCAATTAGCTAGGACTCAGGAGGCGGAGAATAGAGTGGGTAGTGCCAGTCAGAGGTGGGATTTGCTTGTTCTCCAAACTACTCAAAATTTCCACTACTGGTTCTTCAGAACTGATCAGAACCTGCTGAATCCCACCCTTGGAAGGTGGCTATGGATAATTTTTGATCAATTCTCCAAACCCATCACAACCATTTCAGGAAAAAAAAATGGTTGATTGTCAGACAAAAGTTACAATATTGAAAAATATTTTCCCCCATACTATTTATATTTAAGTAGTGGTATCCTCAACCTATGATCACAATTAAGCCCAAAATTTCTGTTGCTAAGTGAAACATTTGTTAAATCATGAGTTTTGCCCCATTTTATGACTTTGCTTGCCATAGATTGAAGTGAATCACTGCAGTTGGTAAGTTAATAACACAGTTGTTATGTGAAACTGGTTTCCCCATGGACTTGGCTTGCCAGAAGGTTGCAAAAGGGGATCACGTGCTCCCTGGACACTGCCATCGTCATAAATATGAGTCAGTTGTAACTTTGATCTGTCACTAAATGAACTGTTATAAGACAAGGACTACCTCTGTAGCTAACTAGAACTCAGTACTGGAGGGTAACACAAATCAGAAAAGATACTTTATTTCAAACTAGAAGCAAACATGTCGTAAACTGGAAGTTTGGCCCAAACAGTCAAGAGGTGTGAATTGGCATGGTTTACCTGAGTCAAAACTAGGAATATTTCGGTTATTTCTTGCTTTTGTTTAAAAAAAAAAAAGAATCCAGAAGTCTTATGGGATGAATAGGATAAACCTGGTAACATTTCTGCTCCCTTCCCTTTAACCACCTTTCTATCTGCTGTGTTTTCTTTGCATTCAAGCACACTATATCAACTAGCCCATCCATCCCATCCTGGGCTAATCTGGGGAATTGGATAGGATGACCAATTGGATATATCACCCAGGAATTCAAGGTTGGAATATCCAGCCCTTCTTCTGATCTACCCAACTTCTTCATTTTCTACCCTTTAGCCACCAACAAACATTCCTCCCCACCACACCCATGGCATTGGCTGTTTCCTGTGCTTCCTACCTGGAAACATCTCTGCCTGATATACACATGTTTCAGCAACATGCTTAGAACCAAAGGCACAATCTCAGCATCTGGACATGGAGCACCTGAAACTGATGGCTGCGTGCGCTGAATGACGCCTGCACAGAATGCTTGGTGTGTCCCTGTCAAATCTTGCAGAGTAAAATAAAATAGTAATCACTGTCTACTATCATACCACTTAAATAACAGTTTTCAGTGTTGTGATTTAGGGCAGAAAGCAAGTATAAGGTTTGCAGAGGGTACAAATTTGCTCCACTCTTCCAACTTAATCTTTTCCTCTTTTGTTGTTGCTCAGGAATGGATACTGAAAAAGAAGAACTAACCAGGAAGTCTTTTAATAGAGTGACATGCATTTCCTGAAGATAATAAACTGAAAAGATGAAATGGATTTTTTTTAAATTAAATCTTCCCTTGCAGAGAGAAACGTATTTCTATACATTCATTGGTTACAAATCTGATTAAGTAGATGGCGCTGTGATAGGATTACTTCATCAGTGTGTAAATAAGATCAGAATTTGCCCTGTTACACATTAATCCAATAAAACCTTCTAAAATACACCAGAATTAACTTCTCATTCAACAGCACTGGATTCACTGGCTGCAAGAAACATCACTGAAGCCCTGCATGATCTAGAGCAGTAGTAAAGAGGTTTGTTTAAATTAATATCTTTCCAGTACATTTTCTAATTCAGTCATACATCATACTGATTAAAACAGTTATTTCACCGCCTACTCTTTATATGGAGCAGGGGGTTTAAATATACATATTGCTTTCCACTGATACATGCCTTACTTGTTCCCTCACTTTTTCCAGAAATATCAAAGGACACAAATGCTTTCATGAAGAACACCTGGAAGCAAACTAAGCTGTGGTTTACCCTACCCCTTTAATGGATTTCTCTGGTGAAGAGCTTTAGACATCAAGTAATGCAAAATTTTCTTCTGAAATCCATGAGCCTTGTGCTGTAGCACTGTTTTTATAGTAGGACAATTTAGCCAGATTGATCTACCTGTAGCTACCTGCTTTCAGAAGAAAAGATAGAGAAGGACCTTGCTTCTAAATAGGCAAAATGGCTTCATTTTGAGGTATTGTTTGAAAAAGCTTCTTCTTCTGACACTTTCTGGACCTTAACTGAATTTTGAGCTTCCACTGTGTTTCCCTGAAAATAAGACCGGGTCTTATATTAATTTTTGCTCCAAAAGATGCATCAGGGTGCATTTTCTAGTTAGGTCTAATTTTGGGGGAAATACAGTACTAAATGTGTCTGTCTGACCGAAGATCTTAACTGGGGTTTATTTTGAGGGTAGAGAGGAGCATCCTAAAATTCATGCTAGGGCTTATATTCTGGTTGGGTCTTATTTTCGAGGAAACATGGTATCAGAAGATTTTTCCACAACTTCCAGATGTCAAGAATGGAAAGAGTGAGGTAAACAACTGTCAGCTGTCCTGGCTAGGAAGAACTGTGAGGTCAAGATCAAGGGAAAACGTCCGGAAAAATGCGAGGTAGACCGGGTTCCAACAGTAAAAGTCTTTATTTCAACAGTAAAGTGAAAACGGAACAGNCCGGCTTGTAGCCAATGACGGTTACTTGGTTTTGCCGCCTTTTGGCAGCTCTTTTGGATTGGTTCCTAGTGAACCCATCCCTATGCTGGCTTTTCTAGCCAATCACAATCGAGGATTTGGAGTAAACTATTTTATACAGAACAATATGGACCCCCTTTCTGGGTATCTATGCCTTCATTGTGTCAGCAGTAGAAGGACTTAGTTTGCCATGTTGCAATTGTGAGCCTTCTGTCAAGAAAACCAAGTCCTGATTAAAGGATTAATCTGGAGAGTCCAGCTTGGTGTGAAGCCTGACATCAGGGAGCTAGTAAAAGAGTCAGAAGAGGATTCTCTTCTGTATCTACCGTGTTTCTCACATTTTAAGTGTTTCTCACATTATATTTTTTTGACTCCCCCCCTTTTAATTTTTAATTTCCCCCCTTGCATCCTCAGGTGGGCGAGCGGCGACATCTTGGGGTTCGGGAGACCTTTCCTTCTCCCTTGCTGCCGCGGTGTTTGGCACAGCCACGTGCGGCCAGTCAGGGCTCCTCCCTGCAACCGGAGCCCTGAGGAGACACTTGGCT
>BHFT01029918.1:0-11922 GCA_004320025.1 Laticauda laticaudata | reverse complement strand
ATCACTTCACCAGTAGGAGAACTATAGTGCATCTTTGCCATTGTAAGAACATAAAAACTCCAATCAGAAAAGATAGAACTGAGCGCTCTTCCCACTGGTACCAACACCTCAAAGCCACAGGACATGAAATTGACACTTTACAAAATCACCAGAACCATCGCCAAATACCGAACACTTCAACAACAGAATAATCAAGAGAAAGTCCATAGAGATTCAGAAAATCGGCCCACAGTCAAAAAAGCACTCGCACCCAAAACGAGCATGATACCTCCTCCGCACCTAAACCAACCATTTGGAAACCTGCCGGGGCTCATTTACTAACGAGAGAACCTGCCTGCATTAACAGAAAGAATGACACCTCCACCAAAGCGCCATCCCTCCATCAACCACCCTATGTGAACCAGATCCCCTCCATGGGACATGGCGGAAACCTGCCCAGTACCAGGTGGTGAAAGGAACAAGGAAATCACCGCAACTGAGACATGGGTTTCTGTGGCCAAAACCCCCTCCAGATACCAGATGCAACCCGCTGAGTCCCACGGCGCAGTCTAGGTCTGATCCTACAACCCCGGGGAATGTAGTCTCATATCCATAGGCTTTTCCACAGGCGCGCTTCACCCTACCAAAGGCTATCGGCTACCAGGAGGTTCGAGACACAGCAGCCAGCATACTAGCGCCAGCAGCCCCTTCCAGTCCAGGCACAGGTTGCATTCGGACACCAACGCACAATTTTGGCCCTACCACGGCAGAAAGAGAGATATCCAACGGACACTAGCCACCAACACCAGGAGAGAGAGTGGACGCACACGACACCACCGCACGCCGACAATCCGCTATGGACAGCCATGTAACCGTCGCAAGATGCCAGCTCGGCATCCGACCACCCCTACCACGCCACCGATGCAACCCATGGCCAGTCCTTCACCGCCAACTGCAGCGCACCAACTGACATCTGCTCCTTCCTCCACCCCAACAGCCAAGCCTGGCCTTCACGTACAAATCTGTCGTCGGTACTCACCATGGTGCGACTAACCTGCACACCCTCTGACCCATACATGAGAAGCAAACAATGACCACCGGGACCCATGGCATGGGGAAGGAGCTCTCAACATCACGGGGCAGACGCCAGCTGTCTGAGACAATTTCCGTATAACGAGCGCCAACACCCGTCCCCCTGGTTGATCCTCCTCTGGGACCAGGACCGCCCAGTGGCGCTGTATACAAACGAACGAGGCCCAGCAACAACTAAGCCACTAGCACAGAAGCTCCACACACACGCTAAAATTCTCCCCACAGGCAACCCTAGCGCCTCACACTTACGACCTAACGCTGAGCCCACTCTGAGTGACAGAGCAAGAGAGTGCGCCACAGAGAGCCAGGCGTCCGCACCTCCATGACACCTAGTAAGCACTACACCGCCTTATTTGGGAGCAACAAAGTCAAGAACCTATGACTTTTAACCAGCTTGTTTTTAAAATAAATAACAGTACTCCCTATATCGCCTTCCACACCACCGCTACCTATCTTCGAGCAATTCATATTATTTATGTAAATAAGACGCTCCTTAAGAGGCTGGAAACTTTTAGCACCACATGAGATCTCCTATAAGCCCTTTGCCCATGACTTGTGGGATGGGTAAGGATACGGAAGTGAGATATGCGAGACAGGGATGCTCTTACGGGTGAGGCCTAATAGCTGTGGGATGGGCAGGGATACTTTGGGCACATAGGGTCTAGGGTATTAAAAGGGACAAGGTAAAGCGAGGGCATTCGTGGCCAGGAGAATACTGTGGGATGGGTAATAGCTGTGGGATGGGCAGGGAACCTTTGGGATGGGTTAAGAAATAGCTGTGGATGGGGCCAGGGATACTGTATTGGGATGGGTAATAGCTGTGGGATAGATAGAGAGTCGCGGTACGCAATGCAAGCATAGTGGGGACTGTATGGTCCACCCTCCCAGGTAGCACACCGCTATGGCCCTTCATTATCAAGTAATAATTGTAATCATCTGAATGCCACACATTTGACATAACAGAACTCTTTATTAATGCCCCTGTTTCAATTGTAGGCCCACCCAACATACATGTCCCAATCTCATCAGTGTGATGAGACAGGCCGAGGAAGCATCCATTAATCATCTATCATCTCTGTCTTGCCACTCCACTGCCCAGCTGGGGGAGTTGCACCAGTTTTCTGACAGGAGGTTTGCGGCTGGCTTCTTCGCTTCACAGGTGAGCCTGTTGGGGCCCTTGCACATCCTAAGTTGTCCTAATCAGGTTTCGCTCTTGCCCTCCATTCCCCGGCTCCCATGTCCCCATTGCCTTGTTGGGAGGTCCACTATCCTGTTTCTGTAAAGACTTGGTAGCGGGGCGATGAGATTGTGCAGGGATGCAGCAAGCTTCCACGATCCTCTCACGGTCATCTGGGCGATGCTTGCATGGTGGTGAGAGTACCATGGAACCTGTTTGGCAGGATGCGCACCCGCCTTGCCCTGGACAGCCTGTAGTTCAAGATCCTCTCTTCAATGGGTTGAGGAGTCTGGAAACTGTAGGGCTTGCATGAGGTAAGTTCCTGAGGTAGACAGGCATCATCCGCCGCAACGAGTGAAGTAGGGCACATCTTCCGTGTCGTTGGCCAGGGGTTCTGGATCTGGGAAGCCGCATGATGAGGTTGCGTTCCAGCCCCTTCCTTGAGGTTCACTGGTGTTGTAATAACGCTGGGCAATTTGAGCTGAAGCCCGTTGCCTGAAGCATCGATGTAACATGAAACTTGTAGTCAGCAATCAACCACATGGCGAAGAAGGAATGTGCTGAAGAAGCCCTTTGTAGTTGAAATAAAGTGGACCCCGACTATGCTGGAGCTTTTCAGGCCACGTGCTTGCCCATCTATGGCTCCAACGGTGTGGGGAAACTTTCCACTCTGATACCACTGTTCTGCAACTTTCTCCAGCCTTCTTCAGTGGTGGGGCACCTGGAGGAGCCTCCTCCAGGTATTTCTTCGATGCATGGCCCTGTAACCACTTCCTCTTGACTAACAATGCTGATGGTGTCGTTGTTTGTATGCACTTCCAGGCATACTGCAATGCTCCTGTCATGTGGTCCCTCGAGGCCAGGTGGCCGCAGGAGTCCAGCTGCCACCCATTGAAGCCCATGGTCCAGGCTGGGCCGAATATTGGGTGCTCATTGCATATTGGTCAACTCTGGGTGTCAGCCGGCTTCGCATGCGCAAGTTCGTCAAACATGTCTGGAGGCTATCCTCATGAAGTTCTGGGAATGCACAGGGTCTTCGTTCCTCAGTCCACATCAGCTTGTTTTGTACAGTCCGTACTCTGCTCTTTCTCCCAATCGCATCTTAGGACGCCAGAAACGCTTCTTGGCCCCCTTCCTTTTCTTCCCGTAGAAGAGTTTGAAGGAGCCTGTAAGATGGCCTTCGCCTGTTGCATTGTGTTATATGATGGGTGCTTATACTTCATATATAAAGGACTGTGTTACGATCCATTGGTAGCAATGCTGGATGCTGTGGAAGAGCAAAGAGTCAGATGAAGGCTGCAGAGTCTGCACAGCAGGGCTGCTGGTCTTGAAAGTGAGATCCAGGTGAGTGCTCCCCCTTTTTTAATAGGCAATATAGGTTTTCCCCTATGTGGTCCTTTTGCATCCCTCTAGCATCCTCTAGAACCATCCTTAATATCCGAGAATAATGTCCGGCCTCTGCGAACGTTTTTTCGCGCTTTAAATGCCCTTTCTTTTGGCGAGCTGTCATACTGCTTTCAACCTTTCTCCGTCACGTGCTACTAATGCTCCGCGTCCGTTTCCACTTCCTCCCTGTGTCCGCTTTCTGCTGGAGTGAAATTTGAGTTGTGCGGATGCGCAGCCGGATGCCTAGCGGATGTAGTGGCCAACGTAACGGATGACGACGGATGCATAGACAGATTGTTCCCCGTAATGCGTAGCAGAATGCAAGAACGGACATATTGGATACATTTTTCCACTCCACAAAGTTTTTGAGTTTTGAGCAGCTCAAAACTTTTTGAGCGGATGGAACCTCAGTCGATGGATGCTGGACAGATAGAGAGGAAGAAAAACTGACACAGTGAATACAGAACGGATGCATCGCGTTAACCAATGGATGCCAAGTGTTTCTCTCCGTTTTACATCCTTTTTCCATCCGTTGGTGCAGTGTGACATGGGCTTAATATTGGCCTTGACCTCGGTTTCATAATAGTAAGCAACCAATGTGCATGTTCATTCATCATTAAGAAAGGTAGAACTTTGTATGCAAAGCGCTGCATTTGGGGCAAGGAGGGAACTGGCACATAAATTAAAGTGTTGTAAGGTAGTGTTCCAAAAAGGCACCAAAAGTAACTTTCTCCTCTTATTAATATTTAATTAAACTATTTTAAGACTAATGCACTCTGAGCTGATTAAGCTGTTTTTAAATTAAAGAACAAATTCAGTTATTATTTTGACCTAATTGAAGCCATTTGAATGTGCCCCATTTGTACTGTGCTAAAACTGAATGAATATCATTAACTATTTTTGCTCAAGGCAAGGAGTCAGAAAAGCCTCTTTGGCACACATTGATTTGTCTAACTCCGTGGATCGGTTCAAAGAAAAAAATATACAGCTGAATGAAACTGTAAGGATACAGCCAGATGCCTTAAGGCTTGGCTAATCATAAAGACCAAGCCATTTAGCTACATACTGTATTTTGCTGAAGGTGAAATAAATATAAACTCATGGATAACATTCAATTTTAAGCCCATGTCACACTGCCCAACAGATCCAAAAAGGATACAGCGGACAAGCAAAATGTTCCATCCGTTGTTATCAGCTCTCAAAAGGGGCAAAAATTTGCATAACCGGAGCGGATAACACAGATGCGGGGAGGACGCAGGGTGGATGCAGAGCGGATGCAGAACGGAAGCCCAGTGGATGGAAGCAGATGGGAGTGGATGGCATGTCCGCTAGGCTTCCGGGGGGCCTCAGCAAAGCGGACGCAGAACGGATACAGCGGATTTGCAAGAGGCAGATGCAGAGGGCAGATGAAACAGTGGAAAGGCCTAACGGATGGCCTAGCGTTAATTGCGGGCAAATGAAGGGGGGATGCAAATTCGCGTCAGCCCCTGCGGATATACCGGAACAGCCGCTTCGGAAGCAGATCACCATTGTTCAGAGGAAAGAGCTTGCTGCCAGACAGAATTGACTTTGCCTTGGCTGTTCCCTGGGCCTGCCATGTCTGTGGGACCCTTGCCCAACCCTTGCCCCTGCCAGCCTTGCTAGCAGCCTTGGTGGCCTGCCTCCCTGCCAGCCCTTGGTGGCGCCTGCCTCCCTGCCAGCGCCTTCCTGCCAGCCTTCGGGTGGCCAGCCTCCCCCTGGCAGCCTTCCTGCCAGCCTTGGTGTTTTTCCAGCCCTTCCCCGCCTGCCCCCAAGGCCCCAGCAAACCCCAAATCATCGGCAAACCAAACGCAAAAAGCCTCAGCCATCCTGCTGCCAGCCCCCCCTTGGCAAGAGGGACAGGGCACCATCCGCGCCCCCCTGGCCGCTCATCTGGTTTTTCATGGGGCTTCTGGCAGGCAGCGGCTCAACTCTTCTGGGGGCTTGGCGGGCTTCGCTGCTTTTCCTTGGCTTTCTGGCGGAGCTTGATTCTGAAACAAAGGCAACTTCCAGCCCCCCACCTAGCCACTCAGCAGGCACCTGCAACCCCTTCAACCCTGGAGCTAGAGCGACAAGAAAGGAGTGCCAAGAGATCATTTTTTGTCTTATAGGCTTGTTGTTAATAAAGTTTGATTATAATTCACTACACTTGTTGCCCTTCATTTTCCTTTTTTTTAAATAAAAGTCTTGGTGGACTTTTAAGAAAATGGTTTAAGCTTTGCATGCTTGTGGGAATGGTTTTTTTTGGGCGCCAGTGGTGATGGGGCGCAGGGACTACCTTTGGGATGGGTTATTACTGTGGGGATAGTTAACTCAGTGCATAGCATAGTTGGGCCTGTATGGTCCACCCCTCCCAGCCTGCGCAACGCCTATGGCCCCTTTAATTAATCAGTAAACAATGTAAACCATTGATCCACAACAATTTCAACATAAAGCACAACCTCTTTATTAAATGCCTGTTTTCCATTGTCGGGCCATCTCAACATACGCATGGCCCGAATCTCATCTGTGTGATTGAGACAGGCTTGAAGGAAGCATCCCATTAAGGCCCTTCTACCATCCGCCTGTTCTTGGCCCACTCCCCCAACTGTTCCAAGCTGGGGAGTTGCAGACAGTTTTTTTCTCAGGAGTTTTTTGCAGCTGCCTTTTCTTTCGGCTTCATGTTTGAGGCTCATTGGTTGGCGGCCTTGCACATGCCTCAGTTGTCGATCAGGGTTTTTTCGCCCTTGCCCTCCATTTCCCCCAGGGCTCCCATTGGGTTCCCCCCATTGGGCCCTTTGTTGGAGTCCACGAGCCTGTTCTGCAACAGACTGGGTAAGCGGGTTGCCGCATGAGATTGTGCAGGATTTGGCAAAGCAAGCGCTTTCCATGATCCTCCTGACCGGTCTCTGGGGCGTTGCTGGCGCAAATGGTGGTGGAAGAAGTAAAGCTGGAACCTGTTTTTTGGCCAAGCGTGCCGCAAAAGGCCAAAAATTCTCCACCACCGCGCCTTGCCCTGGCCAGCCTGTAGTTGAAGAAAAATTCTCTCTTCAGGTGAGGATCCTGGAAAGTATAAGGTAGGTTTGGGTTGGAGGGGAGAAGGGCGTCATCCCACGATGAGTAGGGCAAAACATCTTTGCAAAATGAGCATTGGGCCAGGGGTTTCTGAGATCTTGGAAGAGGCCCAGTATTAGTTTTTGCCTTTCAGCTGCCTCCTTGATGGTGACTGGTGTTGTAATACCTGGGCATCTGAAAAGATGAGCCGTTGGCCCTGAAAAGGCAGTCGATTGTAACATGCAACTTGGGTTAGTCAGGCAAATCGGACCATGGCGAAAGGATGATTGCTGAAGAAGCCCCTTTGGAGTTTGAACTAAAATGGAGCCTGAGTTGGGTTGGAGATTTTGCAGGCCACGTGCTTTGCCATTGTTATAGGTCAAACGGTGTTGGTTAAGTTTGCGCCGCACTTCCTGATACCACTGCTCTGCAACTTTTTTCCCTTCGCATCCTTTCTTCCCAATGGAGGGGTACTTGAGGAGCTCCTCCTTGGTATTCTTCGATGAATGGCCTGCACCACTTCTCTGACAAATGGCTTGATGGTTGGGTTGGAAATGGCCACCCCTCCCAAAGCCGTATGGATGCTCCCTGTAGGAGGTTTCCCTGAGCGCAGTGGGCGGCAGAGTGAGTGGGCGCCTTTTGAGCGCGCAGGTTCGGCAGGCTGGGCCAGAAGCTGGTGTTTTGCCTTGGGTTCAATCCTGGGGTGGTCAGGGCGCCGCTGCACAATTTCGTCAAACTGGCTGGATGCATCGCTCATGAAGTTTCCCTGGGAAAACGCCCGAGTTGGTCCCCTTTTCGCTCCTGAGCCCTTTGCCACCATCAAAAGCTTTGTTTTTGTAACAGTCCGTCCCTGCCTGCCTTCGCCTTTGGCGGAAGCATCTTCGGATTCCCAGACTCTTTTGGTGGCTGACGCTTTTCTTTCGCAGTAAATTTTCACAGAGCCTTGCAAAAAGATGGCTTTCACACTGTTGCAAGACGATGTGGCTGCCGAAGGACTTTGTTGCATCCACAACGGTGGACATGGACCTGGAATGCTGTGGAAGGAGGAAGACTCGCAGATGAAAGGCTCAAGGTCCTGCAAGGGTTTGGGGCTGCTGGTCCTGGAAAGTCGAGATGCAGAGCGAGTTCTCCCGCCTTTTTAATGGGCAGTTTTAAATAGGGTTGTCCCCCCTTTGGCAATCCCTCTAGGACTCTAGGGATCCTCTAGGCATCCTACAGACATCCTTCAATATCCGAGACCTAGTCCGCCCTCCGCGAAACAGTTTTTTTCTGTTTTTAAAATGGGCGCTTTGTTTCCATGATGGGCATTCTGCTAGGCATCCGTTCTGCATCCCTTTTCCCGTTGTCCTGGTTCCGCTTCCCCCTGCGTCCGGGCCGGATGGACGTTGGCACAAAGATTGGCGTAGGGCGGAGCCTTAGTGGATTATAGCGGATGCGTAACGGATGGCAGAAAACGATTGCGTAGCGGGATTTGCAGCAACGGACGAACGGTAGCATTTTCCCCGCCAAAAAAAAGTTTTAGGCACCCAAAAACTTTTTGGAGTGGAAATTGAAAACCGTCCATAAATGGAAAATGTGACGGATAGAGAGGAAAGCAAAACGGAGAGCAGTGAGTAATCGCATTTTTCCCATTTTCGAACGGATGGCAAGGTTTTTTGTCCGTTTTACATCCTCTTTGCATCGGTTGGTTCGGTGTGACATGGGCTTTAGTTGGCTTCTCTATATCCTTTGGCTTAATGGGATGAATTAATTATGAGACATATATTCAGATGGACCAGACAGTTTTGACAATGCCCTATATTTAGATCTAAAGCTGTTTGATTGCATACTGGTAGTCCTTGACTTACGATCACAACTGAGCCCAATTTTTTTGTGGCTAAATGAGACAGTTATTATGTGAGTTTTGCCCCAATTTATGATCTTTCTTGCTATAGCTGTTAAGTGAATCACCACCATTTTTTATGTTAGTAACATACTTGTTTAGTGAATCAGGCTTCTCCATTGACTTTGCTTGTCAGAAGGTTGCAAAAAGAGGATAATCCAATGCTGGGACACTTCAACCATCATAAATATGAACTAGTTGCCAAGCTTATGAATTTTGATCATATGGCCACGGGTTGCTGCAATGGTTGTAAATGTGAAAAACAGTCATAAATCACTTTTTCAGCACTGTCATAACTTTGGGTGGTCACTAAATGAGCAGTTGTAAGTCAAGGAAGACCTGTACAAACAAAGACACATTGCAACATAAATATAAAAATTGCATTGCAACATAAATTTTATGTTCATCAGGGTAGCCCACAATTTCTGATATGCAGATCTGATCATTCAATGTAACAGAAAATAATAATAACAAATAATCAGAGTTGGAAATGACCTAATAGGTTATCTAGTCAAACCTCCCACCAAGCAGGAGATCCTACACCATTTCTGACAAATGGCAGTCCAATCTCTTCTTGAAAGTCTCAAGTGATGGGGCTCCCACACCTCCAAGGGCAAGCTGTTCTTAATCATTAACCTAAATGTTAATGTAAAATAGTTTATGACAAGTCTTCTTTGAAAAGCTGTTCAGTTCAGTTCCTTCTCAAAAGTTTTTGAGCTAAATCTGAGAAAGAGAACAGGTTCAGTCTGCATTTGCAGGTAATGCAAGCCACTGAAAATGTCCCAATAGATCCATGATTATGACGCCTTATGCAAAATATGTGATTGAGTAATGGGTTACCATGGAGATTTTCTGCAACTTCCTAGCTTACCAAATGGCACCTGTTGTTTCCCAACTGCATGGAAAACTTATTATTTTTCATAATGTTTTGTACAGCTGGAAAGAATCAGGCATTTGTCTCTCATTTTATCATTAAAAAGGCAAGCTCAGCTGCTAAGTAATTCTCCAATTTATCCATTACTCCACTGTAAGCCATTATTAAAGACAGAATTAAAGGTCAAAAAACTAACAAATTATGATACTCGGATTCTATCAACACTAAAGAAGATTTTGAAGACTCCTTTTCTAAAGTAAAATGGAAAGTTAAAAACTGAGGTTAATGACAATGATAATGTGAACCAGCATATATACAATTGTCAGGGAAAAAGTGAAAGTGGTAAATAGTCCCAAGAAAACAACTAGAAGTGGATAGTATGCTGTAGAAATAAAGACAGTCTAACTAAGCCAGGGGTCCCCAACCCCCAGTCTGCAGACCAGTACCAGGCCATGACATGCCAGAAACTGGGCCATGTAAGCAAGTGAAACCCTATCCGCAGGAAGCACCAGCATCCAAAACCATATTCTCTCCATGGTTCATGGAAAAACCTCTCTCCATGGAACCGATACTTGATGCCCAAAATGGGGCTGTTGGTTTAAGCCTAGGTAGAAAGATAATGGCAAATGTAAGCAAGATAAGAGCAAATAAAGTCAGAGACATCTGGAGATAATAGTCCTGAAGGGAATTATTCCAGCAGGGTGCCACTACTAATCCCACTTTGGCTGCAGCAGATTTTTATTGGGTTTTTTTTTAATTTATTTACCACCCCTCTCATGGTTCAAAGTGATTTGACACATCCAGCAAACCCCCAGGATTCCCTGCCTGCATTCACTGACAGCTTCTAAGACTTTGAAATTCACCCATCCAATCCCAAATAGAGGTGTGCTGTAAAGATACAGCAATACAGCAATCTGAGTTCAGCTGGTCAGAAAGATTGGCCAAAAACAGGTAAACATGAACAAAGCAGGGGTAGGATTCTACCAGTTCTCACTTATTTGCTAGAATCGGTTGTTAACATTCTAAGCAGTTCGGAGAACCAGTTGTTAGAAGAAATTACTGGCCTAATCCTGTAAGGAAGGCAGGAAGGAAACATTCTGGTGTTGCTTACAGAAACTGCCTCTCTGTTAACCCTTATTACATTCTTGGCAGGACTAGACTTCCTGTCTCAGGAACTTCTCTGAAGTATTTTTCCCTCCTTTGCTGGNGCACTGAAAAAAGTGACTTATGACCATTTTTCACACTTACGACTGTTGCAGCATCCCCACGGTCATGAGAGGCCAGGAGAGAAGATGTGTGCCTCAATATGAGTGCTATTGAGTTGGCCACGTCCAGCCAATAACATGACCACCAAGCCATGTTCACCCAGTCACATGACCATCAAGCCATGCCCATCAACTAAGCCATGCCCACAGAACCAGTTGTTAAAAAAATTGAATCCCACCCCTGAAACAAAGGAATTGTGCGCCTGAATGATAGCTCAGCATAGCTAATTTATTGGGTTCACTTCCCAATAGAAAATTATTGACAACAACTTTTCAATCCTTTCATGTTTACCTTGTGGTGCCATGCACTGGATGCCACTGTACTTTGTCTCCCATTTTTTTCCTCTCAGACTCCTGGCCTGACTTATGCCAGGCTAGGACTACATTTAAAATCACTACCTTAAGATATTGGAAAATATCTTCTAAATGTTTTGCTTGAGTTTTCATAACAATGGACTATGGCTAGTATCCAGCTTGCTATCTTATTTATTGGCCACCTGCAGTGCTGGCCCAGAAAAAGTAGTTATTTCCATGGCAGTACATGAGTGTGAAAGCTAGAGACTCATGGGACAGTAACTAAAAGAAAAACCCATCATTTTATCTTAAAACAAATAAAATCTGACTGCTCCTTTGAGGCAATGATCAACAAGCAGAAATTCACATATTTTAGGCAGGTGATGTGAGCAGATGGACTAGGGAAAAAAATTATTATGCTTGACCAGGTTGAGAGAAGTAGATGAAGAGGAAAACAATCAAAGGTGGGTGGACAGATTCAAAGAGATTACTGCAATGCCCTTGGAAAAGATGTAGGTTATAATCAGAGACAAACTGAAACAGCAAACTTTTGCCGATATGTAGTTGAATCCAGCTTGATGGCTCCAAACTAACCACTGAAAGAAAAAGCCCACTGTCCCTACTAAGATCTTAGATTTCCATAATTGTAACATGTCAGTCTCGGTTTTTATTATCACTTCTACTGATGAAATTAAGATGTTCTCTGTTATTAATAGGTTATTCCAATGTGGTCTCTAAGATTCTACGTGTGCAACTTATGTTGATCCAAAACCTGGCTCACCCAAATACTTTGAAGAGAAAATGTTATTTTATTAGGCACCAAACAACAAAACAGAGGAAATTGATCTCCCAGAAAAGCATTGGTAGTTTGTTGAGCAGCCTGAGCAAAAGCAGAGCCAAAACTTAAGGCTAGGTCACACCG
>BHFT01029917.1:0-22471 GCA_004320025.1 Laticauda laticaudata | reverse complement strand
CATGTGAAATTGATTGTCAATCAGTGTTGCTACCTAAATGGACAATTTGATTTCACAGAAGTGTGATTGACTTGGAGATACATCGTGTTTTTTAAGTGTTCCCTTTATTTTTTTGAGCAGTGTATATTACAAATCTCTCAATTAATTCAAACAATTGAGACCATTTGCATAATTTATAAATTTAATATTTGGACTTGAACTAAATATTATATCTGATGCTAGGGATTTCCAATTTTATCATACCACAACTCCCTAAAATGATAAATGAATTTGCACCACAGTTTTATTCCCTCCTCCTCAGATTTTATTGGGCAAGGATTTGGAAAGAAATAAATGTATTCATAATTAAATTTTAATTTAGACTTTGCAGATGCTATTTAATTTTTTGGTACAATAACTTCCGCTAAATTTGCCCAATTTAGGGCAAATATGAAAATTCATTCAAGAGATACTGTAATTCTATAGAGCTTAATCATTTAAGGGCTGTCTGAAGATACCAAATGCTTAATGCACTGAAATTAATACTATTACAGAGGTCCTCCATGCAGAGGTCCTCCTCCATTGGCCCATTTCATGTCAATGCCAATGTACCTGAAAATCCACAGCAAATTAGATCATGCCATTGCATCCTAGTTAATTTCTATTAACTAACTATCAAACGTTAACTCTTTTGCCCGGTGCTGTTTTATTTATTTTTTTAATTCTTTATTTTAAACTGTTTGAACAAATGATCACCCAGAGATTCTGGGAGTCAGGTGGTATATAAATGTAATAATATTAATTAAATAATGAATTAAATTAATAATAAAATTTAATAATATATTATTTTTAGGGTTCATCACATTTCAATCACTGCATATTTACGATGGGTAAACACATTTTCTTCCACTAGTTCTGGTTGCTCAGCCAATAGTCCTGAGTTCTGTAGCCCATTTCCCCCCAAATATCCAGAAACTCCAACATTGAGCAAGATCCTTGTTAACTCAGGTGACAACTTAGCCAGTATGTATTTCTGTAATTCCATACTGTTCGCCTGAGTCCTCTGATAAAACCTGTCCAGCATGATTGAACCTCTGGCATAGCTCTTATCTTTCTTAAAACACACAAGTCCCGCAAACATGTTAAGGTAGTGCCTCACTGAGAGTATTGTAGTGCCTAGTGGGGATATAAAAATTAAACAGACAACACAAAGAGCAGCCATACTCCAACCAACCATCTGACCACATCCATGCGAGGCCAGCCCTAACCATCACAATGTCAGGGTTAAGGTGGCTAGCGTACAAATTGAAGAAACAGAAAGAAAAGAAATTGATCAACAAATTACAAGACGAAAAGGGAAACATCTGCTGCCAAAATGAAGACAAAAAATTATAATTCAGGCCTTTTACGAGCAATTATATAAAGAAAGCCGAGGCCATTCAGAAGAAAAAATTTGACATGCCTGCCTCAGAGTTCTCTTTGTTGGGGATGTATTACTTGGAATCTTAACACAGAGATCAGGTTAATATTTTTATCTGACTTTTTACTACTTTTACAATCATATATACTCACCAATTTTTCATTACTGAGACATGATAATTTTTATAGATATTTCAGTGTATTATTTGGTGATTGGATCATATTATTATTTGTAATTAGTTATTGCAATCTTCTTGCACAACTGAATATGATCTACTGTTTCTTCCGCTTTTTTGCCAATCTGCACTTTGAATTATTTGGTGATTCTTTTTCTCATTTCTGGATTTGTGTCATTTCTTTCTTTTTTAATGTTGCAGTTGTAAGCCACTGCCAGATTTTACCTTAATCCATTTTCCTTCTGATTATTTGTAGAAATGTATTATTCTTTTCCTTGTCCTCTTTCTTGCTCTTATTACATTATATTGATATTCAGATTCTGTTTACTGTACATGTAATAAGTTCAAAGTTTAAACTTGTAACAATGCTTCCTTTTCTTCTTCAATTGTAATGAATCATTCTGTCAGATTCATGTATCTGCCATTCTTCAGTGAATGGGGGATGGATTTGACACATTTAATTATTTTCCTCTCTTTGAATACTAAATATCCTAGGTAAGAAAGCTTATTTCTTATATTGTCTTTTGTAGAAACTTTTACATGATTTACAACCTTTGCCTGGTGTCCCAGATGCCTGGAAAATTCTTACCTCTTGGGGAGATGCAAGGAGAGAAGGGGCAATGTGGATTGCAGTGCTGGAACATTTCCTTATCTGCTTTCCCAGAGGCTCTGATTAAATCACATCTTCACACCTGTGGATTAGTGGAATCCACATTATTGTGACTGTTAGGAGGGGTTCTAATCAGGGGTGGGATTAAAATTCTTTAACAACCGGTTCTGTGGGCATGGCTTAATTTGTGGATGTGGCTTGGTGGTCATGTAACTGAGAGGGTGTGGCTTGGTGGTCACATGATTGGCTGGGTGTGGCTTGGTAGTCATGTGACTGGCTTGATGCTTAATGGATGCTTCCTTCAGCCTGTCTCATCACACGGATGAGATTGGGCCATGTATGTTGAGTGGGCCTACAAGAACAGGCATTTAATAAAAGAGTGTGTGTTTATGTTGAAATGTGGGATTACAAATGATAAACATTGTTATTGATAATGAAGGGCAAAGGTGGCACCTGGGAGCGGTGGACCTATAGTCCCACTGCATAATGCACTGGGGTTTATCTATCCCACAGCTATTACCCATCCCCAAAGCTAACCCATCCCACAGGTATTCTAAAACCCATCGCCACTCCTATGTACCCATCCCAAAGGATCCGATTAGAGTCCATTCGCCACCAAGCTTAATTCCCGCATCCCAAAAGTATCCCTTGCCCATCCGCACAGCTAAATACCCATTCAAAGGTAGGTCCTGCCCATCCCACAACTATCTTAACCCATCCACAAGCATGAAAAGGCTTAAAACTCATTTCTAAACAAGTTTCCACCAAGACTTTAGTCTATAAAATAAATTAAGCAAGTGTGTGAAGCAAAGATAATTTTATTAATAACAAGCTGTAAAAGAAAATGACCCAGAGCTGTCCCCAAGCAAAGATAAGTCAACAGGTAGCCCAGCCCAGTCTCCCACTCGGGTTCTTGGTCACTCATAAGGCGATGCCCGTCTCAGGGTGAGGGTCCAGATGCTTTGGTGGTGGGCTGCTGTGGAGGCTGGTCTGAGCGTCATTGGGGTGCCTGCCCCGCAGGACAACAGGGACGGTGTGTGGAGGAATAAGCTCTCAGAGAAACAGCCGTTATGGCTCAGTCCTGTGATGTTGAGAGCCCCCTTCCCTATCGGGACATGGGTGGTCAGCCCTGATCACCCGATGACAGATGTTCTGAGGCCGGGCGTGGCTGTGGGGTGGTAGGAAGGAGCCAGTGGTACTGGTGGAGGTCTGGTCTGCAGCTGAGCGAGGTGAGCGCATGGGTGCACATCTTGTGGTTGTTGGTGGGCACCTGTGGCATGTGTGGCATTCTTGTGGCCATGCAGTCGGTGGCGTTGCTGGATCGGTGGCCACTCCAGTGGCATGCCCGGTGTGAGGCACCATGTGACATTTGATGTGACCTGTGCCTGGACTCGGAGAAAGGGTCCTGTTGGCTTCTGCTGGAGGGCTCCTTGGTAGCCGTAGCCTTGGTAGGTGAGGCCCTGGAAGGGCAGTGACATCACCTGGGGGGAGAGCAGGCCGGGGACTGGGTGGGAGCAGGTTCAAGCCTGGGTCTGGAGGGTGTGAAGAGACCGGTGATCCTGTACTTTATCACCTGGTACTGTGATTCCGTCATGTTCATGAGGGTTTGGTTTGCACATTAGGTGTAGGAAGGGCTTGTGGTTGGGGATGGAGAGTTCGGTGTGTACAGCTGAGAGGAGGAGATCTACGGCTGCCCTTCTGATGTTCCCTGATCTTACCAGCAGGAACAGTGTGGCATCTGCCCCCTCCAGTTCAGCTCTCTTGCCTGCTTTGTGAGGCTGGAGTGGAGGTGGATGTGGGTTGTTCTCTGGTGGGAAGTGCCTCTCCTTGCTGCCCACTGCATTTTCCAGGGTGGTCCGCCACACGTTCCACCACGGGAGTGCCAGCTGTCGGGGGGTCTCCTCATGGCACATGCTCCACAGATTACTTGCCTGGACTCAGGAGCTGACTCTGGCCAGAAGAGGAATGGAAATCTCTGCGGGCTTGGCCTGAGAGAGAGGGTGACAGAGGGGCTGCTCCGGTGGTGGTGGATTCACCCTCAAGAAGCGCACTTGGCCATCATGATAGGACTCTCGGTCCCGGCAGCTTGGACCGTGGGCCTGGCCAGAGATTCTTGAGGTGGAGCTTCCCGACCAGGTGTGCATGTGCTTCCACCAGCGAGGAGCAGCTCCGAAGTGATTAACCAGGGCCTCTCCGCCTTCTCTCTCCAAGGACGCCTGCTTCCTCTTTGGATGTACTCAAGTAGAGCCTGTGTCCCTTCCTGGGCAAAGATACTCGTTCTCCCTCAGCCTTCCAGGCACCTCTCCTCCATGTTCGCTCTTCGATGGAGTACTGCCACCTGCGTCTCCCTATCATGCGTACTGCCTCTTTCTCCCGCTGGCAGGCCATCTGGGCCCAATAAATCAGAGGAGCTTTCAAGTTATAGGGGGCTGCTCCTTCAATACCACCACCACCGCAACGAACGAAGCAGTAGCAGCAAAAGCAGGACCAGCAGACCAGCAGGACCAAGCAGGACCAGGAGCAGCACCAGCAGAGTAAGCAAACAGCAGCCACAGCAGGACCCCAGCAGGACCAGGATCAGCAGCAGCAGAGTAAGCATCACGAGCGCCAGCAGGACAGCAGGACCAGGAGCCCATCAGGGACGCAGGAGCACCGCAGGACAGGAGCACCAGCAGCACCAGCCAGCACCAGCAGGCCAGGAGCAGCACCCAGCAGGAGTAGGCACCAGCAGGACCAGGAGCAGCGCAGCAGAGTAAGCACCGAGCAGAAGCCTCCAGCACCAGAGCAGTTGCCCAGCAGAGCTCAAGCACCAGCAAAAAGCACGCCACGCACCAGGAGCAGCACCAGCAGAGGAAGCACAGAAGAACCCCAGCACAGGAGCAGCGACAGCAGAAGCTCCAGCACCGAAGAGTCAGCCCCAGCAGCAGAAGCCCGTCGAAGCAGGTCAGGCCCAGGGGGTGGGATTGTGGCCCTGTCCCTTTTGCCAAGGCCTGGCAGCAGATGGCAGATGCTTTCTCTCTCTTCCCATGGTTGTGTGGCTTGGGCGGCTGGCTGGCTGCTGGCTGGGCTGGCTGGCTGGCTCGGAGCTCTGTCTGGCAGCAGGTCTTCCTCTGATGTGTTGACCTGCTTGCGAGCTTTTGCTTCCCATTTATATTTCGCACCGGGCTGACTCAATGCATGGTGCAGTGAAACACTCTGCATACCTCTACCACATTCCCGCTAGGTGATACACTCCGCTTGGCTTCCGCCTGCATCCGCTGTGATCCGCTCGTGCATCCACAGTCTGCATCCGGCTCGTTCCAGTTGCGCGTTCGCGTTCGCTGTGCTCCCCGTGAAGCCGCTGCGGATGGTGCCATCCACTCCATCCGCTTTCATCCGCTAGGGGCTTCCGTGGGAGCATCCGTTTACCATTCGGCGCTGGCTGACGTCCTCGTCCCCCTGTCCATTCCTTTCCGTTGTTGTTCCGCTCTGCTTATGCAAATTCGGGGCACTTTTGAGAGCAGATAACAATGGATGGAACATTTTCTCATCCACTGTGTCCTTTTTGCAAACGTTTTGCATCCGTCGGCCACTGTGACAGGGCCTTAAAATTCCATTATTATTTTTTTTTTAAGTTCCAGGTGCTCCCTTCCATTTTCCAGATTCCACCCTCTTTTTTCCTTTTTCTTCCTCTGCTTTCTTTCTTTTTTTAAAGAAAAATTTTAAATTATCCAAGAATCTTTGTCCCTTTGACACTTTATTTTCAACTAGAAATAGCCTATTAATGTCAAAGTAGATTAGTATCAATTTCTTATTCAAATCTCTTCTTCTTAATGTTCCAAGTCAATTAAAACTGTCAATGTGAGAGGAAAAAAACCCAATCCAGTTTCCTTTCCCTTTCTCTTTTGCTGCTTAAAATCTTTTTTAGGAATAGTATTAGTCTTCAAAATTCAGGTTCCAGGTACCTTAAATTGATGTTTTCCATTCAACCCGGTCAGTCAAATTTTCTCCTTTAAACTTCCTCCTGCACAATCTTGTCCGGTCAGGTTCTTCTTTGAAGTGGCCATTTTTGACCACCGTTGCAACCACTTTTGGGAAAGGGAATAATGGCCAGCTGAGGAGGAGAGATGCGGCTCTCCTCAACCCCACTGATGGCTCCCCCTTCTTCACCACCTCTATGGGGTGGCATCAGCCCCAAATCTGGGGGGCTCGGGGCACTCCAGTGGCGAGCACAGATCCAAACCGTGCATGATCATGATTTCAATCCGTCGCCAAAGAAGCCCAAACTGGAAGTCAATTGAGCTATTTCTTAAAGAGTATAGTAATAAACCTACTTCCAAACTTAGCCCAACTGTAAAGTTATAGATGTACTAAAGGGATGGGCCTCAAAGAGGAGAGAGTTGACCAGACGCACAAGGAGAGTTATCTCTGTTCACCCTATCCCCCACTTCTTGTCTCTTTGTATTATACAATGTGCAATCTTTTAATTAGTATGAGCTGATATGGATGGGAGCAATCAGTAAATGCTGCAAATGAATGGCACTGTTGGCAGCAGGATATGCAACCTTAAACACTCAAGGAGTCATTTGGACCTGTTTCCTGCAGAAAACATTGGGAGCCACAAAACCTGGGTGGGTGTAGCCAACTCAATGTCATTCACTCCCACCCAGTCACATGGTCCCTCCTAGCCATGCCTACCCAGCCAGTCATTAGGGCAGAGAACCTGTTGTTAAAAAACATCCAGAACCAACTTTCTGGAAATCCAGGCTGGCTGAGGAACAAGCACGAATCACAGGCTTTCCTTCGGGTGACCCTGCTAATCCTCCTCCTCCCCTAGCTGGCTGTGGACGGGCCAGGAGGGTGCGCATGAGCAGGGAAAGCATTTTCCTTAAGAAAGTGGCCAGGCTTAGCCAAAGCACAACAAAGAGAGAGAAGAGAGAAGAGAGGGGGGAGGAGGGGGGAGGGGGAGAAAGTGAGTGTCAGCCTTCCCAGTAACATGTCCCCTGAATGAAAACCCAAGGCATCCATCTTTCTTTAAAGTCCATCTATTAGGAACATAACAAATTGGCAAAGACTTAGTGTAATTCTGACTTTGGTTAGATCCTGGAATTACACTCAGTAAAAAAAAAACTTCGAAACTTTCCCCCAGAGTCACAATCTCCAGTCAATTCTCAGTCCATCAATCTGGTGACTCCAAACTCCACCTTACTCCTGCTGCAAGTTTCTTCTCTGTTCTCACAGGAAAGAATGCTACCTATAACAATCACCCTTTATCTCTATAACCCCCTTCTCACTGGCTAAAGAGTGGTGAACCTGAAATAGCATTACATTCCTTTGTAGAAAGCCTAAAGAAGCTAAGGAAAAAATAGACAAAAGCTAGAATAAAATATAGCATCACATATATCATCTTCAGGGTGGGCAGAGAGAGAGATACAGAGATATACAAACTCATACACAGAGATATAGACACACGGTGGGGGGGGAGAGAGGTTGACATGCAAGCATCTTTAGCAAGGCTTTCTCTGAGCCTGACCCCCAGGGTGGGCATCTTCCCACTGCCCTGAACTTTTTACTCCTCCAGAAGAGCGGGATTGCCGGCAGTTTCATCCAGGCAGCGAAAGTCTCCAATGCAAGTTTTAAAGCCACAGCTGGGCACTGACTCCCTTTCCATCATCCCCTCCTCCCAGATCTCATTCCCACCCTACCAGCCCTTGTGTTAGCAAAGCTGGCATTGTGTCTTGGGTTGGAGAGCAAGGTAAGCATCTCCTCAAGTGATTGAGGCACAGCCAGCACCAACAAGGGCTGGAAGAAGCTCCAGCAATAGTGAGGTGCTGGAGAATCAGCCCCAACCACTTCTCCATTCCCCATGTCACCCTTACATTCTAAAGCCAGGTGAGGAGTGACTAGGAGGGAAAGGCGAGGGGTGGGGCCAGCCAGTGGTGAAATCACTTGACAGGGTGCCACAGCAGAGGTCCCAAAGAGCTGCATGCAGCTCTGGAATTGTGGGTTGCTGTCACCTGGTTGGCAGTGACTGGCAGCATGGGGAAGTAACCCATGCAAAACTGCACAGGAGTAGGCACACTAGAACCTCTGCAAAGTAATAAAAACAAAACATACAAATGCATGAAACTGCTTGTTGGCAGAAGAAACAGAACAATTTTATGCAGTCACTAATGATAGAATCTGAAACCTGTTTTGATTGCAATACTGTAAAACCCATTTTTAAAAATTAACTGCTTGTCCAGTGCTAGATCTATGAGGGAAAGTCCTCTAAAAAGGGTTAAGAAAGCATCTTGGTGCTGCAGTTAATAGGATGTAACCATAATTTACTCTGTACAAGAGTACAAGAACTAAAGGTATAAACCTATTTAAAAGACACAGAGACAATGGTTAAAATTTACCTTAAGGAGAGGATTCTGCAAGGGTGCATGGGATAGCATTGTTATATTAGAAATAGAAAAGGGTTAGAAAATATGTTAGAATGATTAAGTGATTAGGAAAAAAATTACTATTGATGTGTACTGGAATATTTGTTTTGTAAACATGAATAAAGGCTCTCAATGATTTAAAAAGAAAGTTAAAAAAATGAAAAAGAAACATGGAAGATTTTTTTATCAGTTGACAAGATGAACTTGATATATGAAATAATAACTTTATTGACTACTGTTAATAAACTATTTGTTGGGTTTTTATTATAAAGGTACAGTAATAAGTAAAATATTGAAATATAGATGATGAAAGTGAAATTACTATGTAATGTTTATTAAATGAGAGAAATAGAAATGGAAAAGATTGCTATTTTAATATTAATGGCAAGCTTGTACTTGTGATAATTATTCCATTAACTATTGTTATACATAGTATACACAGATATATATACAAGAATTTATCCAAGAATTATCAGAGAAGCCATTAGAGAATTGAAAAGAAGAGCCTGAAAGCATGAATAGATAGAGCATGATACCACCAAACTGTCAATTATCTGGAAGCCTGCACTCTCAACAAAATATCTCTCCACACCCACAAGCCAGCAAAGACACTTGGGCACAAACAGATCCCCCGTTGAGTACCTCCAGCTCAAACACACCCAAACCAGGCACCCAGGATGAAACCTAGCTTCCTACAAAATATGATAAACCGTCGCATATTATCGGAGCCAAGCTTTGCAGCTAAAAGCTCGCCCAATACCAGGAAACAACATTGCCAGCCAATCCAGCGACAAAAAAGCTGGATCAAAACAGAGCGAGGTATGATATGTATAAACACGAATACCAAGCAGGAAGCACATGCAACTCCAAGACCAATAACCGCAAACCAAGATATCCAACAATCAGATGAAGAGAAAAACCGAGTTCTAAGCCACACAGCAGTAGAGCTAGCGCCCAAATTTAAAAACTGAACTTGATAAAAGTCTTCGACGGCAACCAGACGAACACAATAGAGAAGCCTGATTGATAGGCAGATGAAGATTTCTGCGGAAACATTGTACAACGCTTTTAAAAGCCAACAACTATGATGATGTGGGAAATACCCAACAAAGTTGAATACCATACAAATACATACATATATATATGTAATGTTTGGGGTACATGACAGTCGACCGCAAAAACTAAAATAATATATTTTATATATATATATATATACTATAGTAATAATAGTATATATATATGTATATATGAGTATTATATATATATACTTACGATATGTAATATACTAATATTATATAACTAATATATAAGTATTAGTATATTAAGTAATATAATAATATATATATAGTAGTTACTTATATTATTGTTTTTTACGCTCATCGCGGGGTTACTTAACATTTGTGCTGTTTGAGCTTTCCTTCGGGTTATTATCCACGTCATTGTAGTCCTGTTAAAGTTGTAGCTCATTGGTTTAGTGTCTGTTAAAGTTGCTACAACTTCTCTAAGAAGCACAGAGGCTGAAGAAACAAGCCTCGAAGATGAGAATGAGACTTTCATTGAAACGCTTGCCTAGATACTTCCAATTCGACACGGCGAGAAACCCGGATAACCAAAGATTCCACATACAAATACTTTCACGAAAACCTCAGAAAACAAATACAGAGGAATAGGCTTTTATTCAAGAATTAAGTTCACAGTAAAAGATTTCAATTGGAATCAGTTAACCAAAGATTCTTAGCACTACCACCTGGAATTTGAGCCAGCAAAATCCACCCTCTACTTTGGGATAAAGATGAAAACAACTTACAATTGGAGAGCTTGAAACTGAAACCACTTACAAAAATGCAAAAAACTCTTAAGAAACTACAAGAAATTAGAAACATGACCAAGAAAACCCCAACAACTCCACAACACCTGAAACAATAGTTATATAACGTTTCCAACAGAAGAACTCACCAAAAAACAGGAAAACAGATGTTTCCTACCCAAGGATTCAATTTAATGCCATAGCACCCAAAAAAATCCCCACAGGAATCCATCATAATGTGCAGTAGGAATCCAGCCTAACCAAAATTAAATACGAGATGAACCTGACAGAATAACACACTAGCGTTACTCCACATCTTATGCACAACGAAACCAACAAAAATAATTTGCCAAAAAGATGAATTCAAAGCACTACAAACCCTGCGAAAAATATGATAACGGCATAATAATACTCCCAGGCAGACAAAAGGGAATGCCACAGTAGTAATGCGGACAAGAAAAGACTATGAAACAAAATTTGACAGGACCTACTCCAAGACTCCACATACAAACCCATAAAACAACAGACCCAACCACATATTCTTTTGGAAAAATTTAACCCAAGAAAAGAAAAATTATAATCAGCCACAAAAGCAAAGAAATCCAAACAGCGATCATCCAGAAAAAATCTTCTAGATGACCCAAATTATACGGCCTCCCAAACAATACACAAAGAAGGCATACCTCCCAGGACCCCATTATCAGCTCCATAGGAAGCACCATTACAAAAAATCTAGGCGGAAACACTTAGCAAAACAACTACAGCCCCATACTGAAACCGCAGCTTCATATGTACAAAACTCATTTAAGACCACTTTCTTTAAGAAATGATCAAGATCTACACGTGGAACAAGGAAGATCTCTTGTAAGTTTCAACGTCCGGTTTCACTATTCACTCAAGTCCCTATAAAGAAACTCTTGAAATCATCAAAAATAAATACCATCCAGCTAAAGACCTCATGTTTACTAACAGAACACTGCCTAACCAACCATTATTTCCATATCAAAGGACAAAGATACAAGCAAATTGAAGGAGCCCCTATGGGATCATCACTGTCACCCGTCATTGCAAACCTGTTCATGGAAGAATTCGAATCCAGACCTTGGCTATGCCACCCACCAAACCCAAACTATGGCCTTAAGATACATCGATGACACATTTGTTGATTGGCCCATGGAAAAAGAAAACCTAAACAATTTCCTAACACACCTAAACAACACACACCCCAAAAATTCAAGAATTCCAACCATGGAAACAGGAAATAAACAAACTACATTCCTTAGATGTTACTAATCTACAAAAGAAAGAACAGATGGCACACTGGGAACACCATATACCAGAAGAAAACACACACCAACCGCTACCTCAATGCCCAATCCCACACACCCAGCACAGATAAATTCTGTGGCTAAAAACACTAATTACCAGCAACCAAACACCTGGCAGACAAATATAAAGACTGAACTATGCCACCCTTGACTAAAGTATGACAACCAACGGCTTCCACAAAAAACCAAAACACCAAGCTTGATCCACAAAAAACCACACTCAAGACATAACAGAAGACCTGATAGATCAACAGACCTATGGAACAGCTGTCTTGCCCTACATTAAGAAGTTAGTACAGATAAAAATCAGTAAGATATACAACAGGCATCACATCAAGACTGCCTTTTCAAAACAGGAAATAAATAGCAGCCATCCTTAGAAAACCCAAAGACAAAATTGACTGGGAAAACCAAGGCATTATACGAAGTTCCCTGTGCATCATGCCCGGCACATTTACATTGGACAGACCAATAGAAGAATAAGTACCCGCTGGCATGAAACACAAAAATGCAGTAAAAAAGTGGAACACCACCTCCTCACTAGTCCAACACCATGAAAGCCACAGGTCACAACATCAATTCAATGCCACTAAAACCTAGCACCTATAGAAACCCCCGAGCCACAGAATCATCAGAGAAGCCATAGAGATTGAAAAAAGACCTTGAAAGCATGAATAGAAGGAAGATGATTCATCAGACTGTCAATCATTTGGAAGCCTGCACTCTCCAATAGAAAGATCTCCACACCACAAGCCAGGCAAACACCTGAGCACAAATAGACTTTCCCTCTGTGCCTCAGCTCAAAACCCCCCCACAAGGCACCGAGTTGAAACCTAGCCTTCTTAGGGATAACAGCCATCCTTTCACATGAAGCCAAGCTGCACTGTAAGTCTCCAACACAGGAACAGAGTGTTGCCAGCCAATCAAAGTCACAAAACAGACAAAGGGAAACCAGAAACACCAACAAACAAACTCCAAGTTCCAAAAACACAGACCAAGACTCCATCCAATCGATTAGGCTAGCCTCAAATTTAAAAACAACGGCTGTGAAGACCCGGACCCACATCCATACAGAAGGCCTGGATGATGGCAGATAGAGATTCGTGCGCCTGAAATCGAATTGCCTACAACTTTAAAAAGCACTAAATGCGTGTGGATAATACCTGAAGGAAGCTACAACAGCACACAACACACACACACACACACACACACACACACACACACACACACACCACCACACATATATATATATATAATATATATATATATATATATATATATATATATTTTTAAATTTCGCGGGTACTTTACATGTGTGTGTTTAGCTTCCTTCCAGTATTATCACGTCATTGTAGTGCTTTTAAAGTGGTAGCTAACGTTTCAGCAGAATTCTCATCTGCCTCATTCAGGCTTCTGTATGGAATGTATGGAAGCCTTGGATGGATGGCAGATGAGATTCTGCTGGAATCGTTGCTAACAACTTTAACAGAACTACAATGACGTGGGATAATACCCGAAGGAAGCTAAACAGCACATATATATATATTATATATATATATATATTATATATATATATTATATATATATATATATATATAATATATATATATATTATATATTATATATATATATATATATCCATAATAGTTCAAACTAATATAAAAATATATATATATAAAAAAAATATTAAAAAAAAACAAAAACATATATATATATGTTGATAATATATATCCATAATAGTTCAAACTGTCCATCCAATTAAAAGTTGTATATAACGTTGTTAGAAAGGGAACTTCATGAAAGATATGGTGTTCACCAGAGGGAAAGCCCCAGGGGAACATTAGGCCAGCCATGGAACAGGCTTGCATAGGAAAAGAAATCTAATAAAAGAAATTGAGAGGCGCCCTAGACAAAGCCAAGCTAATAAGAACATACCAAATCAGCAAAAGACAGGAATTATAAATAGAAGATTACAAAAAAGCTATCAAAACTAAAAAGAGATTAGAGGAAAAAAACTCGGTAATACAGCAAGCTGCGCCTCCGCAGAGTTTGTTTTTCACGCTCGTTAAGGTTGCCTTCTGCGGAACAGAAAAACAAACTCTGACAGGATTTATATGTCTAAACCTTAAACATTAAACACTTAACGAACATTATACACAAAGAAGAGAGAAAAAAGATATAAAATTGGGAACTTATCATTCAAAGGTTAGCTAACTAGCCCTCATGGAACGCAGGACGACTGTTTCTAGCCTTCCTGAAAATAAAAAGATCCAGCTTTCAAGCAGTTGTCTATATCCTTGCACCAGAGCTCTCCCAGTGGGAAAATTCGAACCCTTAGAGAAAGGTACTTTCAGCCTTTCTACAACGTTATGTGGGCATCTTCAGGTGGTGATGAGGCATCGGTCCATTGACCTTGACATGCTTATGCATAGCATAAGAAAGGAGCATAAACAAGAAACTTCCCCTAAATCCAACTTCCCCTGGATTTAGAATCCAGAAAAATATGCACACAAAGACTTTGAAAGTTAAAAGCTAAACTACGTCCTTGAGAAACTGAACAATGCCACAATACTGCAAGTATTTCTGAGAAGCCTATTGTCTGTTGTTGTTGTTACTATTAACTTCTCTATTTTAAAACAGAAGAGCTTTTTTTTTGTTGCTTGAACTTCAGTTCTCCTTGCTTTTGTATTCTAATTATCTGAAAACCTACTTCAGCCTATTTTAGAACTGATCATTTTTTTGCAATTATAGACATTGATCCAAATACGATTTTTATAAGCTTCAACCAGGTTTCTAGTAGATTTATAATCTTCTTAAGGATTGATTGCTCTTTCTTACAGCAAAGCAAGTGGAAATTTTGAGGCCATGACATCATGAGGCACTGTGTTTGAATTGGCAATACCAGCCATTTATAAAAGAAAAACAGTATAGATGAATGGGAATAAGTTCTTTATTTTTAAGCCTTACAGGAGAGCTGGGTCCCATGCTGAAGAAAATTACTTCAAAATAGTTTTGGCTTCACTGCCCACAGCATTCATTAAATTCACTATGTTGAGTATTGCTGCCGTGCTAAATTTAGTGAAATGGTGCTTTCAGTTAGCTTAATAAACATTGCAGCTCTGAAGAGGGTGCTTGCTGACATTTATTTTCTTCAAGATTTTTTTTTAGTCCTTCCATTCACTTGGACTCAATCAAAACTTCCAAGCTCATTGCTAGGAATTTGAACAGGATTAATTGAATATTGCAATGCCTGAGGTAAAGGACAGGCAGACTTCAGGGCAGATTGACTAGTACCCACAAATCTGTTCCCCCACCCCATCCCACCCCACTAAATTTGCTTTATTCCTTTTCTAATAGGACTAGATTTGAGTCTAGTCTGAAATTTGCCCACGTTATGTATGAGGACTGCTAGATAGAACTGCAAAACTGGAATCGATCTTTCACAGATCTGGATTCTGGTGAAAGAGATACTATCTGTGCTATTATTATTGATTCCAACAACCCCGACTAGTCTCTACTATTTGCCTCATATTAGAATCCCTCTGCCTACAGTACAACACTCTATTTTTTTGTTTTTTAGTTCTTCTATATTAGGAACATCATCTGGAAGGAAAAGGACTCATCTAAGAACTTTTATAAAGTTTAGTTGGTATCAAAGCACTGCTATGCAACTTGCAGCCAAAAATGTCAGTGAAGAAGATCCCTAATCAAGTTTCTAATCAAGTAACAATACTCTTATTCAGAATTTTTCATTCTATTACTTTGCCCTTTCTCCAATTTTCCAGTAACAATTAGCATCCCATGCTTATGAAAATATTCAGCCCTTAATCAGTTGGTCTCTGAGTTTTTCCTCTTTTTTTCCAGTTTCCCTTACTTTATATGCACCTCTGTCTGAGGTAAAAGGTATGTTTACATGCACATGTGCACACACAGAAATATGTTTAATGATTCCTCCTTCTTGAACCTGATAGTGCCATTTGGCTACATGAGAATTTGGTACACAGATAATCATTAGTAGATTTATAGGGAAGCAATTTGTGACAATAAACCTTTCTATGGGCATTTTACCTGAAGTTTATGAAAACAAAATGCTATTTTTATGGCAGTTTCTCAACCTCAGTACTTCAAGATGTGTTACTGCAACTCCTTAGGTTTCTGGCAGAGGTGGTATTTAGCAGATTCTGACCAGTTCTGGAGAACCGGTAGCGGAAATTTTGAGTAATTTGGAGAATCAGCAAATACCATCTCTGGCTAGAGATTTTACAGTATCCTTCCCCTGCCGAGCCCACCAAGCCACACCCACAGAACCAGAAGTTTAAAAAAAATGAATTCTACTACTGGTTTCCAGGCATCTTCAAGCTGCTAAATTTGAAAAACACTGCTTTAGAGGCACTACTCAAGGATCCTTCAACAATACTTATGCTGGCTAACTGAGCAATAAAATGATAAAATATAATGAAAGCATGCACCTTTATTCTTTAATCTTCTTTTTGTATATTAAAAAAATTGCTAAGGTTGAGAAATACTGTTTTATGGGTTTATTTAATTTTGTCATCATTTTATGGACAGATAGATCTTTTGGAGTTACAATTATTAACAAGATCATATCTTCTAGAATATACAATGAGATTATTATACTCTTGGTTATGTTTATATTGCTTTAGTCACTTGAGTTTATATAGACAATAAAGGGGTACCAAGATGCAGAGCTCATTTACTATATTTCTCCTAAAGGATTTGAATACTATCATATTGTAACACTTTAATCCTTTAATCCTTTTTTAATTACACTAGCATAAATATAGTTATTAATATTTTTATTACATTACTAATGAGAAGGTTGAAATTTCTGAATGAAATTATGTTACAGTCCTGTCCAATATAGATCAGTTTGATTCTAATTCCTATGTCAGATCCATGTATCTGCCATTCTTCAATGGAAGAAGAAAGGGGGGAGAAGTTGGTACAAGTAATCCTTTTTTATGTAACCTGAATATATTAAATCCTATATTGATTCTGTATAACTTGCACATGACATACATCTGGAGGAGTGGAGCCAGATGTCCAGAAACTTGTCACCTCTGGAAGTGATAACAGATGAGAAGGGACCATAAAAATTCCAGTCCTGGAAGAAACTCCTGGGAACTCTGCAAGACAAGTTCCTAGAGAAGGTGGGGGGAGGAATTAACTTGTTGGTTCTTTGTTTGACTTAATCCACATCTGAATGGGGGGGGGGGGNTCCACATCTGAATGGGGGGGGGGGGTTATCTATGACTGTATGCCTGGGGGTATCTTAGATTCTGTTTTGCCTAGTGTTGAGATTTCTTTTGAAACACTTAGTTTTCAGAAGTTCGTTCTTTTCGGTTGAAGGAAAAAAGTCCAATGCTCACATCCTGTTAGTTTTGATATGTTGCATAACTTAGTTTATTCAAAAAATATATTTACTTTTTTATTACAAAAATATTGTCCATAAGTTTAGAACTTTTCAATTTATCTTCTCTTACATGCTCAAAATCTCCAAAATAAAACTGTATATATGTATATATGTATGTATGTATGTATGTATATAATATACAACTTCTGATTTTAATAATTTCATTCAATTTGCATTTTAAATTTCTGTGAATTCACACATGTACAAATTGCTTCTTATACAAAAATAAAATGCTGTCTACAGTTTATTGGTACAGCAACATGAATAGATGTAATAATATATTGTGACTTCTTTTGCTATTCCGTAGTGTACAATAATACCAACTGAAGCCTATTCAGCAATTCATAGTAGCGCAAACTATGATTTAACATATGTAAATTTCATTTAAATATAGAAGTGTCGGTTTGTTTCATCCTGGTTATATAAGGAGCATGTATGCTGGTTATATAAGGAGCATGTATGCATCATTTTTATATAAAGAATAATACAGTCAGAAAATGAACAGCTGGCCATGTAATGGTTTGCATTTTCAATTTTCTAAATTTTCTAAACAGTTCATTTTTAGTCATTTTTGTTTCTGCTTTCAGGATGCTTTCTTGCAAACCGCATGAATATTTCTCTTTTACTTATCTTGATATTTTCATTCTTCAGCTGTTAACCACAGCTTCAAGTTTTTTATACTATATATTGTCAAACAATATAATTTGGTGGATGCCATGCATTATACCCTGTTCACTTTGCAATTATTTTTATTGAAATTGTCCACTTCAAGAATCACTCAGATATGGTTTTAATTGTATTTCCACAAATTTATCCTTGAATTCAGAATTTTTCACAGTGATTTTAAATATTTAAAAATGGTTTTGTTTTAATTTCTCCATGATCCATGAATAGACTTTGATCCTCTCAGGACAAGGAAAGGATGGAAAATCAATCATAAGTGCTTCAGATAGTTGTTTCGTCATGAGCAGATTGCAAGTCAGTGATGTTTGGCAAGTTTTTAGCCCTGGGAAACAAGAGTTGCTACAACTTGGTCAAATTTTGTTTTTACCGTAAAAAGACACTAAGTTTGCATATTTTCTTTTCTAATTACATTTGGAAATAGCTTGCTAACTATTTTTCAACTATTAGAGACCTTTGATTTAGCAAATCTGCAAACACTGAGTGAATCTTGAAATTTTAAATAAAGGAAAAGAATAAATGAACCTTATTAATAGGCTACCACCCAGTCAGTTGGGTTGAGATGGAAAACTATAGAAAATAAATAAATAAATATGACAAAACTACACAAAACATTATAACATTGAAGATATCAAAGGACACTTTTGAAACCAGAAATTAACACCAACAATATCAATAGTAATATTTGCCTTTGCTAATACCAAGACAATGATGATGCTTTGTAAATTTGTTTATAGATAGCAATAGTACTTACATACTGCTTCACAGAGCTTTACAGCTCTCTCTAAGCAGTTTACAGAGTCAGCATATTGTCCCCAACAATCTGGGTCCTCATTTTACTGACCTCAGAAGGATGGAAGGCTGATTCAACCTTGAGCTAGTGAGACTTGAACTGTCAAACTGCTGGCAGTTGTCAGTCAGTAGAATTAGTCTGCAATACTGAATTTTAACCACTGGGTCACCATGGCTGTAGATAAAGAGATGAGACATAAAATGAAGAAATCTTTGTTTGTAGTTTTTAAATAATTGTTTGATAATTGTGATTATGTTAAAATGTTAAAAATATGTTTCACTGTCCACAAAAAATGTTGGTTGTTAAAGGAAAATTGCAAATAAAATATATACCAAAAAACTCCACTTAACTAACAAATAAGATAAAATTCAGGGAGGTAGAAACAGAGAGAAACAGAGAGAATGTAAAAATACAGAAATATTTACATTATTTATATATCTATATCTATTTGTATTAAAAAAAAATACAAAATGTACAAGTTGAAAAGGGGGCTACCCAACCTTTTGGAATCATAAACTCACAGCTCTCCTTCTACAATGCCACCCAGATATCCAATATCTTGGATCAGGTTCTTTATCTTTGCGATTCTTTTCCATAGTACCCCTAATGTTTTGGAACATCAATGCCATTTCTCTTGAAATCTCACTCATTCCCCCCAGATAGAGCATCTTAATTAATTTAATAAGTCCCACTCTTACTCTGGTCCAAAAACAATATATTCCAGTCCAATGTTACTCCTCAGAAAGTTCAATAATCATATTTCTTTACATCTCAGGATTTACATCTCTCAATTCCATTTAAGTAGTTCAGGCAGCTTCTGTAAATAAAAAGTCACTTTACTTTACTTTACTTAAGAGTCTTCCTTATTCTCACAATAGAGTCTCTAGTAATTATAAGTAAATAGTTATAGAACAGTAAGTGACCATAGTCCTCCAGATCAGTGGTCACCAACTTGTGGACTGCAGACCACTGGTGGTCCACGAGAAAATTTTGGTAGCCTGCAGAGAAATGTTATCCCCAAAGCAACCCCCAAAGCAATAAATCCAGGCTGAGCAGGAACACAAGGCTGTGCTGCCTACATGGCCTGCAGGAACACAAGACTTGCTTTGCTTGCATTGTGAACAACATAGAGTAGTAAAGAGAGGGGGGAAAGAACAGAGGGGGGGAATTTACCCCACCCACTCCACATGCCTCACCTTGCTACCAGGCTGCTTCTTTCTGCTTCTTTCTTCTTTTGCTTTTGGATGCACAGAAGGAAAGCAGCTAAAGTCTTTCTTTCTGTCCCCAAAACTCCACCAGAAATAAGTCTTTGGGACCCTGCAAGGCATCCTGCTCCAAAAGGCTGCGCAATTCTAGCAGAGTTTGGGGGAGAGAAAGAAAGACTTCAGCTGCTTCTTCTGCTTTCCTTGCATGAAGCCAGTAGTCTCTCTTTCTCTCCCCCCCACCACCCAAGAATGGAGCTGGAGCTGGTAAAGAATGATTGATCAGTAAGAAAATGGGGTGGGGAATTTTCCTACAGACTTTTTTGGGGGATTTTGGGGATTCTGCTTTTTCTGCAGAGACCCTGAGAAAATCCCAAAAAAAGTCTGCCGGAAAATTCCTCACCCCATTCTCAGGGGGAGAGAGATATAGAAAGATTTTTGGCTTCATGCAATGAAAGCAGCAGAAGTCTTTCTTTCTCTCTCCCAAACACCATCAGAATGGTGCAGCCTCTTGGAACAGGATGCCTTGCAGGGTCCCAAAGATTCATTTCTGGCAGAGTTTGGGGGAGAAAAAATAAGACTTCTGCTGCTTTCTTTGCATGCAGCCAAAAGCAGAAGTAGCAGAGACCCCAGGAAAATCCCCCAAAAACTCTGCAGGAAAATCCTCCACCCCATTTTCCTACCAAGTGATTGTTCTTTATTTGGGATTACAGATATCTCTCCCCCCCACCAAGAACGCAGCTGAAAAGCAGATTATGAATGTGACTGCCTTGGAGAAGGGGGATTGAGGGCCGTGTGTGTGTGTGTGTGTGTGTGTGTGTGTGTGTGTGTGTGTGTGTGTGTATGTGAGAGAGAGAGAGAGAGAGAACATCACTGCCAGCCCTCCAAGGTTAGATCCTCTCTCTCTCTCTTTTTCTCTCTTTTTCTCTCTGCCTCTCCCACCAATGTTAGCAAGCTACCGTCAGTCAAAATTCATTAGTGGTTAGTGGTCCATGGGATTTAAAATTATGAGTTTGGTGGTTCCTGAGGTCCAAAAGGTAGCGACTCCTGCTCCAGATGAATGTTATTTATTTCTCTCATCAAAGATTTTTCTAAATGTGGGAGTCTGGTATATTCCATTCAACAGTAGATGGCACCCTCAGCTTAGGTTTCAGCATTGTTTCAAAGCTTATAGATTTGATTAATCCAAATTTAATTCAATTTATGAAAACAAAGTCAGCTATTCAAGTAGATTCAAGTAGATAGTTCCAGCACTTTATAATGCCTTTCCAAAACAATGCCTACCCAATTTAAGAATCCGATTTTCTAAGTTTTAAAAGGTCTTTATTTTAAAAGGTCTTTATCAAGCCTAGGATTTTTCTCTCTATTCCACTGTTTTGAAAAAATAGTTCTAAGAGTCCCTTTCCTAGGTTTTTCTCTTTCTTTTTTTCCTTTAAAATTAGGCTCTGAATAAAAAAGGATCTTCTCAACCAGCTCCAATCAATGTTCATCTACACCACTCCTTCACAGTTCTTTATTGCCTTGGCTATCCCAGCTTTGTGGCAGCCATCATGGCTGCTTCTTCTCATCAAGGGAGAGGGAAGAAGCTCTGAGTCCACCAAGAGAGTTGCTGCTCTCCCTGAACTGTAGGGCACCCCTCTTTTCTTCACCACCCCTACAGAGTGGCTTTAACTCCTTTTGGAGCCCTCCAAGTGGAAGAACTTGGCATGGGAACATGGAGATATGCTCCTCATCCAATAGTACTGTGACATCAGCCGGAAGTCAATACATGAATACTTCTATTCAGTTAGGAGCCACACCAAAGGTGGGATTCAATTTTTTTTTACTATCAGTTCTGTGGGTATGGCTTAGTGAGCATAGCAGGGGAAGGATACTGTAAAATCTCTAGTCAGAAGTGGTATTTACTGTTTCTCCAAACTACTCAAAATTTCCACTACCAGTTCTCTAGAACTGGTCAGAACCTGCTGAATACCATCTCTGAACCACACAGGTTCTGTTTGTGATCTCATTTTGAAAGCACCTTGAAAGCATTTTCAGAAAAAGAAAACTATGACAAAGATTTTAGGAGACATCTTTGGCATAAGAATGAAGTCTCTCATATAATTTAACTGGGATTAAAATATTTCTTTTTTTAAAAGCTTTTTTATTTTTTAAGACAAACATACAGACAGAAACATAAAAACATAAAACTATCTTCCAGTTACATACATACAGTGTGTTGGTTGGTTACAAGTCTTTTGTACTTTCCTTTCATAGTCCTTATTCACAAGTTGTATAGATTCTCAAATTGTCAATCTAGCATATGCTTTTTTATTTAGCAGTTATTAATCATTCATTTGACTGAACTATTATTCCATCATTTTATACGAGATATTCTAGATTTTATTATAAATTTATATTATACATTTACCCAATGGTTATATATTTTATATTATATTCTATATCAATCTATTGATCTTCTATTACAAAACTTCCAAATCTGTTTCATTTCCATGTCTTTTTGTCTAGCCATTGATAAAATAATAATTTTCATTATGATTTAATCTTATACATTCATACAATGGTTATATATTTTATATTGTATTCTATATCAATCTATTAACTTTTATTGTAAGGCTTACTAGTCTATTTCTTT
>BHFT01029916.1:0-11498 GCA_004320025.1 Laticauda laticaudata | reverse complement strand
CTCTTCTCTTCTCTTCTCTTCTCTTCTCTTCTCTTCTCTTCTCTTCTCTTCTCTTCTCTTCTCTTCTCTTCTCATGGTGGGAGAGACTAACTTCTCCATAGGGTTAACTAAGGAATATCCTGGGATTCACTGTCTCTTGATTGCCAAGGCCGATCCTAGAAATGAGTTTCATACAGGAATTTCAAATGATTCTTGTCCTCAAGACATGAGTGTCTCCTGGACTTTCTCATATCCTCTCTGATTTAGAGTAGTCCTTTCTGTTAATAAAGTTAGGTTTGGTGGAGGGTTGGGGACAGAATTTTGGAAGGAAGCTGGACTGAAGAAAATGAGCCTGGTTTTAAACTTGAAGAAAGAAGCATCAATAACTTGCACTAGGCTTAGAACACCACTGTGATTGCTGAAATGGGAAAGAATTTGCAAGTGTAGTTACAAATGTTAAGAAGTAAAATGAAACACGGGACCAAATTATAAAGATCAAATTAACAACAGCATACAATATAGCATCCTTGACTTACAACCATCATATCCATCTGAAGTTACAAAAGCACAGAAAAAAAGTGACTTTTTTACATTTATGGCCATTGTAGCATTCCCCATGGTCACGCAATCCAAATTCAGATGCTCGGCAACTGATATTTATGATGGTACCAGTGTTGGTGGAGTCATGTGAGTCCCCTTTTGAGACCTTCTGACAAGCCAAGTCAATGGGGAATCCAGGTTCACTTAACAACCATGTTGCTAATTTAACAACTGCAGTGATTCACTTAACAACCATGGCAAGAAAGGTTGCAAAATGGGGCAAACCTCACTTAACAACTGCTTTGCTTAATGGCATAAATTTTGGGCCATAAGTCAAGGATGTGGCTGTATATACCATGTTTCCTCCAAAATAAGAACCTGTCTTATATTTTTTTGCTACCAAAAATGGTACCAGGTCTTATTCTGGGGGGATGTCATCCACTGACTAATCCCACTTGCACGCATTGCCCCTGGCTTCCTTTTTGCTGTCAGAGGATTTCTGGAACTTCTTCTTCTGTGGCCAGCAAGGCTTCCCTGAAGGCCTGTACAGCTGATAACAGAGCTCTGGATCAATCTCGATCTTTGTTATCAGCTACAGAGGCCTTCAGGAAAGCTTTGCTAGCCTTGCTGGCTGCAGAAGAAATGGGCTGGTAAGGCAGATGTTTGGGTATGTGAGGCCTGGCTAAAACTACCCAAAGATAAGTAGTAGGGCAGCTCCACCACCATCCCATCCCAACCCTGGCTTAATTTCTGTCTGTGCACTCTGTAGTGAGTGGGGTCTTAATTAGGGCTTATTTTGGGGGTAGGGCTTATATTGGGTAAGAGATGGTCTTCAGCAGGTTCTGACCAGTTCTGGAGAACCAGTAGCAGAAATTTTGAGTAGTTCGGAGAACAGGCAAATATCACCTCTGACTGGAGATTTTACAGTATCCCTCCCCTGCCACACCCAGCAAGCCATGCCCACAGAACTGGTAGTAAAAAAAAAAATGGAATCCCACCACTGTATTGGGTTCATGTGTCAAAATCAAGCTAGGACTTACTTTCAGGGTAGATTGTACTTTCGGGGAAACAGGGTAGATGCAGCAGTCATGAAAGAGGCCTCATATACAGATGAACTGACAATGCATCTCACTGGCTTTATTTTTCCCCACCATAAATAATATCTGGCTCAGCATTCAGCTTGGAAAAATGTTTTATACAGACCTTCAGTTATGGTTGCATGGCTGTTGCTAATTCTCTTATTTTATTCACAGATGAATAAGTGAGGCTTAGGTGACGGTTTCAAGGAGTCCATTCAGAGTTGAATAGGATTTCAGTGAAACCGTCTTCACCAAAGAGACCCTTGTCAGACCCCGGCGCTTTTCATTTGACAAAACGCAATCCTAAAATGTAATTAATTATCTGGCTTCCTTCCCGCTCCCCCCCCCCCNTGGCTTCCTTCCCGCCCCCCCCCCCCGCTTCCCCAATCTTTTCACAGATTAATTTCTTCTTGCAATCCATCACTTTGCATCTGGACTATAAAAGAACAGATTGATGCCTGGTTCTGAATGATTTTGCCCCCGGGTATTTATATCGCTCTGTCCCGCCATTACGTACATTATCTAAATTGCTCAAACATGTTCACGCACGACTAATGGATAATATTGTAAGGAAGACTGCTTTGACGAGGCATAAATCTGGTTCCAGGCACGGCCAGGAATATGCATCGTTTGTTTATGGCTGGTGAGGTGGACAACAGCTTCGTCAGCTGGCTGAAGGGCCTGCTCATTTCACAGAGAAATTTCACATGAGGTTCTGTTTGGAGAGGGTTTTTTGAGTGTTCTGGAAAATTTTCCAATTGTATCTATCTCTGTCTCTGTCTCTAGATGAATGGATGGATGGATGATAGGTGATTCAGATAGATAGATAGATAGATAGATAGATAGATAGATAGATAGATAGATAGATAGATAGATAGATAGATAGATATTTAGTTTTACTTTATTATCATTGCAACCTTGTACAACGAGAAATCAAACCCATCTTCAGGGCACATCATGACCATGACCATGAAAATAAACCAAAACACACATCCTTCACCTTCACACATTGAACCGGAAACCCCTGACACCACACTAACACTGGCACTATACAGCAGAATTCAATAGAGTTACTGCCTGGGATAGAAGCTGTTTTTCAGCCTATTTGTCCTTGTTTTTAAATTCTGTACCATCTGCCAGCTGGTAATAGTTAAAAAAAAAAAGGGTGCCCAGAATGAGATGGATCTTTGAGAATGTTTTGAACTTTCTTAAGGCAATGGGAGCTATAAAGCTCTTCCAAAGAGGGGAGAGGGCAACCAGTGATCTTCTGGCAATGACATTAACCCTCTGAGGTGCTTTCCTATCTGCCCCTGTGCAATTGGCAAACCATACAGAGGTGCAGTAAGTTAAAATGCTCTCCATGGTGCAGTGGTAGAAGGTCACCAGCAGTTTCTCATTCAGTTGTTGTTTTCTGAGAAGCCTCGGGTAATATAATCTCCTGCTGGGCCCTTTTGACTAGAGCAGCAATGTGGGCACCTCAGGTCAGGTCCTTTTTTAGGGTGAATGCCCAGAAACTTAAACCTTATCAACTCTATTGATAAGCAAGGGCGGGATGTCTGGTCTGTTCCTTCTATAATCTACTATAAGCTCCTTGGTCTTATTGGTGTTGAGGACGCAAGTTACTGTCTCCACACCACAAAAGCAGCCAGGTCCACCTCATCTTGGTAAGGCAGATTCACCACCCCCCACCAGGAGATAAGATAGATAGATAGAGAGATAGATAGATGGATGGATGGATGGATGGATGGATAGATGTCTATATCTATATCTGATTCTGTATCTCTATCTCTAGATGTACATCTAGATGTTTTGTTGTGGTTTACCAGCAGCAGGTGTGGACAGCTGAGGTCTCAGAGAGCGAGGACTCAGATGAGGGGACCTGTATGTGATGTCAGGGAAGGGGCCAGTACCATCAGGGAGTGACTGCTGCCTTTGGAGATTGTGGAGGCTAGCAGCAGTGATGCAGAGTACCCCAGAAGCCTGTGCATGTGGCATGCAGGGCTGCTTGAAGGAAAGAAGCAGTTGCAGCAGCACAGGCAACTTGGAAGTAAGGCTGCAAGTATTGGTCCTCCCTTAAGAGAAGAAAGCCAGCCTGAGAGACTGGTGTTCTTTGCAGGAAGCAAAGAAGTTCTTGCATTTCAAGCCTTGTTGAAGTTTGGACTATCTTGGTTTGTGTTTGAAGACTTTTTGTTTGGAATATTTCTTGGCAACTTAATCTAGTGCTTTTGGCAGCCTTGCACAAACTTGGCAAAACTTGTTCTTATCAGAGACAGTTAGTTTTAATAGCCTTTTAACCGTGAATTAGCAGAAATCTCAGAGAAGCATTAAAAGGTTTTGCCTTTATCTCAGTTTGGTGTTTGTATACTTGGAGCAAGGTCTGGGTCAGAACAATATTATGGATATGTCTATGTGTATCTGTATCTATAACTATCTAAAGCTAGTGTATATCTATCTATCTATCTATCTATCTATCTATCTATCTATCTATCTATCTATCATCTATCTATCATCTATCTATCCAACAGCTGGTCATTGGAAAAAAACAGTTCGCTCACAGCTGATCCTTGGAGCTACTGGTTCATCTGAACTGGGCCAAACCAGTAGAATCCCAACCCTGGTGGAGTGTAAGAGTTGGCATTTGTATTGTTAAGCAAATTAAATACCCAAACAACATGATGTTTATTAAGCACTCAGGAATGTAATTACTAGGAAATTAATAAAATTTATTTTTTTAAAAAAAGATTGGAGAGCCATTTGTCTAGACTGGTATAGGGGTCTCTTGATTGAGTGGGGTGGGTGGGTGTTGGACTGGAAGACCTCCAGTCTCTTCTAGCTCTATTCTGACTAATTGGCTGAAATTTGCAGCTGTAGTTGAGTTTTCTGACTGGTTGATGCTGAAGAAATTAACAAGAGAAGTCTTCCTGGATTTGATTTGAGGATTAGTGGGGATGTGTTTATTTGCCGAAATGTAGCCACCCAAACCTAACCATGCCAATCCTTTTGCCGGTGGTCCTGTGTAATTAAAATGACAATATGCACTTAATGAGGCTCTCTAGAAGGGTAAATCAGGGACCAGCTAGAAAGTTCTTCAATGCATCTTTTGGCTGGGACTGACTTAGCATGAAACCTGATTAGTGATTAAAAATAGCAATCCTGGATTTGTCACCAGAGGCTCTGCAATTACAGTGACAGTATGCTTCAATCCTTTAACAGAGATCTTTGGGGAAGTTCCAGATTCACAACCAAGGGATATTAAAGTTGTTGTAAATAAACACCGATAATTGTAGTCATTTGGCAATGAGCACAAAACAATGAATGAAAATAATGAAGGCAGAGCTGAGCTTATTACAGGTAGTCCTAGGACATAAAAGAGTTGAAAGGGGCCTTGGAAGTCTTCTAGTCCATCCCCTCTCTTGAGCAGTACACCCAAATTCAATTCAAATAAATGATTGTCCAGTCTGTTTTTGAAAGCCTCCTGTGATGGAGCATCCACAACTTCTGAAGGCATGTTGTTCCATTTGTTGATGGCTCTCACCATCGGGAAAATTCTCCTAACTTCTAGGTTGCAAGATTTGGGTTTGGCTAGTCTAGAGAAAAGAAGGACTGGTGGGACATGATAGGAGTATTCCAGTATTTGAGGGGCTGCCACAAAGAGGAGGGGGTCAATTTATTTTCCAAAGCACCAGAAAGCAAGACAAGAAAAAATGGAAACTTAAGCCCCTGTCACACTGCACCAACGGATGCAAAGAGGATGTAAAATGGACAAAAAAGCTTTTTGCCATCTGTTGGCATTAACGCCGATGTACTCATGCCTGCCGTTTTGCTTCCTCTCTATCCGTCCAGCATCCGTTTATTGATGGTTTCATACCGCCCTCAAAAAGTTTTGAGCTTTGCTCAAACTTTTGCACGGGAAAATGTATCCAATTTGTCGTTCTACATCTGCACTACGCTCCGCTAGGCATCTGTTACGCAGCCGTTACGCAATCCGCTATATCCGCCTAGGGCAATCCGCTGTTGCATCCGCCGCAACTACGCATCGCGCTCGGACGCAAGGGAGGAAAGCGAAACGATGCAGAACGGATGCAGAACCGGTATGCCTAGTGGATGCAGCTGGAAAACAAAGCATTGTAAAATGGAAAAAAACGCTCTGCGAGACGGGGGACCGTATCTCAGATATTAGAGGTGTCCTAGAGGATGCCTAGAGGATGCCTAGAGGATGCAAAAGGGACACCTAGAACATGCCTATTTAAAAAGGGGGAGCAGACACATTGATTCACTTTCAGACCAGCAAGCCCTGCTGCAGACCTCTCAGCCGTTCATCTGCCCTCTTCCTCTTCACAGGGATCCAGTCAGGATCACCGTGGATCATGAACATAGTCCTTTGGCAGCACCATGCCTTTTTGCTACAGTCGTGTGAAGCATGCTACAGGCTCTTGAACACTCGTTCTATGGGAAGAAAAAGGGTTGTGGCCAAGAAGTTGTCTGGTACGAAGATGGCTCACCAGAGAGCACAGGATGGACTGTACAACAAGGGCTGTGGTGGAGCTCCAGTGAACCGAAGACAGTCGGCATCCAGAACTTCATGCAGGATGACTTCCAGTCATTTTTGACACAAGTTGTGCAGCGGTGGACACCCAGGCTGTGACCAAGGCAAACACCAACTTCCGGCCCCAGCCTGGAACCTGGCTTCGAAGGTGGCCTACTCTGCGCCACCTGGCTCATGACCACCTACCAGGAGCATGCGAGTTACGGCTGCGAGAGGTGCCAACCAACACCAATCAGCATTGTGGTCAGAGAAGTGGTGCAGGCCATCTAGAGATACAAGGAGGAGCTCCTCCAGTGCCCCTCACTGAAGAAGGATGGAAGAAAGTTGCAAGCGTGATCAGAAGTGGAATTCCCCCCCACACTGTTGGACCATAGATGGGAAGCACTGGCCTGCAAAGTCCAGGCCCAAGTCGGGGTCCACTTATTCAACTCAAGGGCTTCGTATCACATCGTCCTCTTTGCCGATGGTCGATCTGACTCAAGTTCAGTACATCGATGCTTCAGGCACAGCTCCATCTCAGATTTCCCAGGATTACAATGCCAGTCACCTCAAGGAGGAAGTGGAACGCAATTCTCAGCATGGGTTCCCAGATCCAGAACCCTTGCCACGACACGCAAGATGTGCCCTTCATGTGTTGATGACGCCTTCTCCCTCACAACCACCTCATGAAGCCAGCACCTCCAGACTCCTCACCGTGAAGAGAGATCTTCAACTACCAGGCTGTCCAGGCAACGCGGGGTGGAGAACGTTCGTTTGGCATTCTGGGCCAAACAGTTTCAGTACTTCTCACCACGCATGCAGCACGCCCGAGGGACCGTGAGGAGGATCATGGAAGCTTGCTGCATCCTGGCACAATTCATGCGGCACCCACTAGCCCAGTTGCCAGGAACAGCGCGCGTGGACCCTCCAAACAAGGCAATCGGGGACATGGAGCCTGGAATGGCAGCAAGGGGTTGAACTTGATAGACAACTGACGGTGTGCAGAGGCCCCAGAACCAGAGGCCCACTGTTGAAGGCGAAAAAGCAGGCGCAACCTCTAAACACTGTCAACGTCCTGCCAGCTGTGAGCAGATGGAGTGAGCAAGACCAGAGATGATAGATGCTTAGATGGATGCTTCCTTTAGCCTGTCTAATCACTAAACTATGATGAGATTGGCGCCATGTATGTTGGGTGCGGCCTACAAGTGACAGGGCATTTAATAAAGAGTGTCTTTATGTTCAAATGTATGGATCAATGCTTACGATTCTGTTATTGATAATAAAAGGGCCAGAAGGTTATTGTAGTCAGCTGGAGATGGACCATAGAGTCCCCACTATTGCTTGCACTGGAGCGTTTATCTATCCCACAGCTATTACCATCCCAAAGTTATCCCTGGCCCATCCCACTAGCTATTCTAACCCATTGTCCGACAAGCATGCAAGAGGGCTGAACCATTTCTAAAGTTTCCAGCCAGTCTTGATTTAAAAAAGAAAGAAGCAAGTTGTATGAAATCAAAAATAGACTTTGATTTAACAACAAGCTATAAGACAAAAATAGTCTTCTGGCACTTCCTCTTGGTCGCTCATCTCAGGGGTGAAGGGCCAGGTGCTTGTGGAGTGGCCTGGTTGCTGGATGCTTGTCGATCAGCTCCTCCAAAAGCAGAAGCAGGCAGAAAGCCCCAGCCCCAGAAGACGAGCCCGTGTTGCAGAAGCCCAGGACGAACCAAAGTGCAGGCCAGGGGCGGGATGGTAGCCCTGTCCCTCTTGCAAGGGCTGGCAGCCAGCAGATGGCTGAGCTTGCCTATGTTCAGCATGGTTGTGGGGTTGCTGGCTGCAGGAGGGTCTGCTAGGAACCAAAGGTGGCAGGAAAGGCTTGGCAGGAAGCCAGGGCACCTAAGGCTTGCAGGGAAGGCTGGCCACCAAGGCTTGGGGGAAAGGCGATGCCACCAAGGCTGGCAGGCAGGCAGGCACCAAGGCTTCGCAGGAAGGCTGGCAGGAGGCATGTACCAAGCTCTTGCAGGCATGGCAAGCACCCAAGGCTGGCAGGCAGGCAGCACCAAGTGGCTGGCGGAGGAAGGCTGGCAGGGAAGGCTTGCAGGCACGGGCAGGAACACCAAGGCTGGCAGGCAGCAGCACCAAGGCTCGATGTAGGCAGGCAGGCACAAAGGCTGGCAGGAAGGCTGGCAGGGAAGCGCTGGTAGGCAGGCATTGCACCAGGCTGGCGGAAAGGTGCAGTAGAGGCACAAGGCTGCAAGGAAGGCTGGCTCAAGGCTGGCAGGCAAAGGCTGGCAGGGAGGCATGAAACCAAAGGTTTGGCAGCAGGCAGGCACCAAGGCTGCGCAGGAAAGGCTGGGCAGGGGAGGCAGGCACCAAAGGCTGGCAGGAAGGCTGGCAGGCAGCAGCCAAGGACTGCAGGGATGCCTGTTGACAGGGAGGCCTGCCAGGGAGGCAGGCACCAAGGCTGGCAGGAAAGGCTTTGCAGGACAGGCAGGCACCCAGGCTTGCAGGCAGCAAGCACCAAGGCTTGCAGGCAGAAGTGGCACCAAGGACTGGCGAGGAAGGCTGCACCAAGGCTGGCCAGGAAGGCTGGCAGGCACCAAGGCTTGCAGGGCCAGCAGGCCCAAGGACTGCCAGGAACGCCTGTAGGCAGGCTGGTAGGCAGGCACGCACCAAGTCTGGCAAGAAAGGGCTGGCATGGAGGTACACCAAGGCTGCGCAGGAAGGCTGGCACCAGGCTGGCGGAAGGCTGGCAGAAGGCTGGCAGGCAGGCGATAACCCAAGGTTGGCAGGCAGGCAAGGCACCAAAGGCTTGCAGTCAGAGCTTGCTGGCAGCATGGCTGCAGGCAGGCAGACAGCTCAAGGCTGGCAGGGGAGGCTGGCAGCAAGGCTTTGCAGGCAACCTGCAGGCAGGACAGGGCAGGCAGTCGTACTGGTTGTCTGGAAAGCAGGTCTTTCCTCTGAAGTGGGTGACCTTGCTTCCGAGGCTGCTTGTATTATCCGTGGGGCTGATGCAATGCATCCTCCCTGCATGCGCGTAATTAACGCTCAGCATTCTGCTAGGCTTCCGCTGCGACATCCGCTGTGCAATCCTCTCTGCATCCACTTCATCCGCCTATGCATCGCTCTCATCCGCTGTATTCATTCGCATTCTGCTTTGCTGAGGTCCCCGCGAGCCTAGCGGATGTGCCATCGCTCCCATCCGCTCCATCCGCTGGGCTTCCGCTTCCCGCATCCCACTTTCAATCCGCCCTGCGTCCTCCCTGCATCCGTGGTTCTCCCTCCGGTTATGCAAATTTTTGGCCCCTTCTGAGAGCGGATAACAATGGATGGAACATTTTTCTCGTCCGTTGTGTCCATTTTGCATCCGTTGGGCAGTGTGACAGGGCCTTAACCAAGGAGAGAAGTAACCAGGAATTAAGGAGAAACTTCCTAACAGTGAGGACAATCACCCAGTGAAACAGCTTGCCTCCAGAAATCATGGGTGCTTCATATGATTGCTCTGGTGGCCTAGAGGTGGAGCTCTCACCTCACAATCAGGAGGCTGTCAGTTTGATCCTAGGTAGAGGCTACATTATTTGGAATAGACTCTCCTGCTCTAGCAGGGGGTTGGATTAGATGACCCCCAATGTCCCTTCCAACTCAGTGATTCTATGATCACTGCAGGTTTTAAGAAGAGACTAGACAGTCACTTGAAATGGTATAGGATGTCCTGCTTGAGCAGAGGGCTGGACTAGAAGAACTCCAAGATTCCTTCCAGATCTATTTGCTTGCTTGCTTGATAATTGGCCAAAAATTTGTGATGTTGAAATGACAGAATTAAAGTTCAGGTTTTAATAAGACATTAGGATTGTGAAAAGTTCCATAAGAAGTCACCAGCCTGCAAAATCAGCATGTGTTCAAAACCACAAGATGCATACATCAGTAACTTCTGTTTCTTATCTGCAGTGTTCCAGGTTTATTTTATATGACCAAGCAGACTTTCCTTCCTGGGGATGGACTAGAACTCACCATCTCCTGGTGATTGTTCCAAAGTCATCTAGCTGGCTTTCATGCCTAAGGTAGAACTAGAACTCACCATCTCCTGCTGATTGCCGCAAAGTCACTCAGTTGGCTTTTGTGCCTAAAGGCCATGTCACACTGCACCAACGGATGCAAAGAGAATGTAAAACGGACAAAAAAGCTTGCCATCCATTCGAAACGCGATGCTACTCACTGCTTCCGTTTTGCTTCCTCTCTATCCGTCAGCATCCGTTTATGGACGTTTTCACTCACCTCCAAAAGTTTTGGGCTGCTCAAAAACTTTCGGCGTAAAATAGTATCCAATTCATCCATTCTGCATCCGCTACGCATCCACTATCATTCGCTACTCATCCGCTATATCCGCTTAGACGGCCGCTGCACATCGGCAACTCCATCCGCCCGGACACAGGGAGAAGTGTAACGGACGCCAGAACAGATGCAGAATGGATGCCAAGAACGGATGCAACACGGAAACAAAGCGTTTAAAATGGAAAAAAAGTTCGCAGGGACTATCTCGGATATTAAGGATGCATAGGGATGCCATAAGGAGGATTGCCTAGAGATGCAAAGGGACACCTTGTACTGCCTATAAAAGGGAGGCAACCCATCTGCATCTCATTTCAAAGCCCAGCAGCCAGCTGTGCAGACCTCTGCACCCTTCATCTGACTTCTTCTATTCCACAGGCATCTTGTTCATTCCACGTGGATGGGACAAAATCCTTCGGCAGCCAACATCCTTCTGCAACACTTGCGAAACCATCTACTAGTCTTCTGTAGCAGTACTATGGGAAGAAAAGGAGGACCCAAAAAAAAGTCTGCTCAAAGATGGTTTGCCAGAAGAGCACATACGTACTTTACGAAATCTGATGGTGGAGCTCAGGGAGCGAAGACCCTCAGGCGGGTTTCCAGAACTTCATGAATTATTGCCACCAGCCATGTTTGATGAACTTGCACTCTGACACCCAGGTTGACCAAGACAAAAACACCAACTTCCCGACCAGGCAGAACTGGCTCAAGGTGACACTCACCTGCGCCGACGCTCATGGACACCTACAGGAGCATGCAGCACGGCTGGAGCGGTGCCACAGCACCATCAGGCTTTGTTGTCAGAGAAGTGGTGCAGGCCCATCATCGAGAATAAAAGGAGGAGCTCCTCCAGTACCCTCCACTGAAGAAGGATGAAGAATGTTGCAAAGCAGTGACATAAGTGAACTTCCCCCACACCGTTGGAGCCATAGATGAGAAGCCGTGGCCTGCAAAGCTCCACCCAACTCAGGGTCCAGTATCACAACTCCCAAATCCTTCAGCATCATCTCTTCGCATGGTCCTCAGATCGTGTGACGTAGCGATATTCA
>BHFT01029915.1:0-22189 GCA_004320025.1 Laticauda laticaudata | reverse complement strand
TACATGGGAGAAAACCCAAATAACCAAAGATCCATATATATATATATATATATACACACACACACACATACATACACACATACATACACACATACCATGGAGATTAACTGTCTTCACTGCTGTTCTGCAAAGGCTTGAACCCTCTCAGATAGGTAATCATAAGGACTAGATATTAATACAAGTTCAAGAGTAGAACTACCAATAACCATGGCCTATGCAAGGGGAACATGGATTCTTTGACCCACCTACACAAATCTACAGTGGTGAATCTACAGTCATTTGGACTGGAGGAATGTGGCTGGATGGTGTGGAAAAAGAGGTAAAACTGAATTGTGGACCTTGATATACAACACATAGTCACAAAGGAATGATGAGAAAGCAAAGAAGATAGAACTCTAAGTATCACCAAAAGGTAAGATGAGCCTTCTCAATGGAAAGAACAAGATACATGCCATCAATATGTGTGCCTTGCCAATCATTAGATACCCTGTTATTATAGTAAGCTGGTCAAAGAGGGACATGGAGGTTGCTGAAGTGAAGACCTAAAAGATCTTCATTATTTATGGAGATTTCCATCCCAAGTCCAATATCCAGATTGTAGACCAGTCGGAAAGAAGGTAGGAGAGGTCTAGTCAGTTTTCAGGAACCCAGAATCCAGTAGTGCATCAATAAGGTAGCATCCAAAGATAAGCTACCGAGAAAGGCCTGAGACATGGCAGATATGGGGAGAAAGATCAAGTAGTGAAGGTACCATGGCAAAACAAGAACTTGTGTGGAATGTACCATCAGCAGAAAACTGAAGGGACTGACATTGGAACTCCTACCATTGACTGATAAAGGCTAGACTAAAGGGTGACAGTGATGCTCTAATTGTAGCAGCATTAGAACAGACATTAGAACCAGATGCATAGAAACAGAGGGGCATACTAGAAGGACCTGGAGTGCAGCTGATGTAAGACACAGACAAGAAGAGCATACACTGAATAGCATAACCAAGTAACTGGCATTATATAGATGAATATCTAATAGGCTAGTCCAGATGGGAGATTCCACAGAAAGTACATAGGTAGCTTCTGGCCAATGAACCAGACATGGTAGTTGTCAAGGTCCACAAGACAGCAGTCCACAGGACAGCAGTGGTAGACATAGTGGTACAAAATGAAAGGAACATCAGAAAGTATGTGACGCTGGAGAAATACTATGGCCTGAAGGAGAAACTGGAGAGGATTGGAAAGTAAAAGGCAAAATGATTCCAATGTTGGTAGGAGCATTTGGGACTGTAACTCCTAAGTTGGGAGAGTGACTCCAATAGATCGCAAGTAGAACATCAGACCTCGCTGTCAAGAAGAGCATAGAGCTGGGAACAGTTAAGACACTGTGCAGAAACTCAAATTTCCATTCCTCTGGTAGATGACCTGAGATTGAGGAAGGAATACATATATTAAGCCCCTGTCACACTGCACCAACGGATGGAAAGAGGATGTAAAACGGAGAAAAACACTCGCCATCCGTTGGTTAACGCGATGCTTCCGTTCTGTACTCACTGCCTCCATTTTGCTTCCTCTCTATCCGTCCAGCAACCGTCTATTGACATTTTCATCCGCTCCAGAAGGTTTTGACTGCTCAAAAACTTTTGAGCAGAAAATGTTATCCAATGCATCCGTCTGCAATTCCGCTAGGCATACTCGGGGACCATCTATTCTGCATCCGTTAACGCATCTCGCTATATCCGCTAGCCATGCCGCGCCTGTGCATCCGGCAACTTGCAATTCCCTCGGACGGGGCAGGAGGAAGCGAAACGGATGCAGAACGGAACGCCACCAGCGTTTAGTAGCACGGACGGCAAAAGGATGAAAGCGGATTGCAGCTACCGCAATCCGCGTTCATCCGCTACACATCCGCTTGCATCCGCTCGCACTCCTTCTACGCATCGCTCTGCTCCTCTACGCACCTCCTCTACCATCCGCTCTGCAAATCCTCTGCATCCTCTAAACACATCCCAGTGCTCTGCTCCGCTCTGCATCTGCTCTGCAATCCGCTCTGCATCCGCTCTGCATCCGCTTCCATCCGCTTCCATCCTCTAGCTTCCGTTCCCACATCCGCTTTCCAATCCGCTCTGCTGCTCCCCCCATCCGTTCTTTTCCGTGTTAGTCCGCTCTGCTTATTGCCAAATTTTTGCCCTTTGAAAAGAGCGATAACATGGATGGAACATTTTTCTCATCCGCTGTGTCCTTTTTACAAACGTTTTGCATCCGTTGGGCAGTGTGACAGGGCCTTTACCCAAAGAGGTGAGAAGAGAGAGATCGTGATAGATGGTTTGGAGAGGGGATGGGGAGAGAGAATTATTTTTCTTAAAGATGGCTTTCATCAAGTTTTTATCAAGTAATGATTTTATTATTATTATTTAATTTATTATTTTTGAAGTTAAAGAATATTTTTGCACTTCATATTTCTCGTGTATATACTTCACATATTTCTGTGTGAAATTGCTGGTCCCACTTACATTTTTAATAGAAAGGTAGGATTATATATTTAGAAACTAATCAAGAATGGCATGGAAAATAAGATTATGTTTGTTTATCATGCAGCACATTTGAGTCAATAATCATTTGTTTATGATTATAAGGTCATCAATGACCTTATTTGATTGCTGTTATCTCATTCCATTCATTCACATATTTGTTTAACATAATGCTGCATATTTTATTGTACATTTATTCTTTTGGATCACAGCCCTTATCCAAATATTTCTTCAAATAGATATTTCAGTCTAGAACTGAAGATTAATGAACAGTTTGGTGTAGTGATTAAGGTGCTGGGCTGAAAACCAGAGGAGTGTGAGTTCAAATCCCCTCCTTACACATAAACATTGTGTTATTGTCTCACAGTCCAACTAACCTCACAGAACATTGTTATGAGGGAACAGGAACATTAGATATGCACTGTGCCTTAAATTGATCGAAATATCGTAAAGGTGGGATTTAAGTTAAATAAATAAAATGTTGCATTCCAAGTGATGTCAGTAGATGGAGCAGCACTCCACTTTGAAGTCAGATTGTGGAAACTGTGTACCTTCACTTCAAGAGGAGGATGGCTTCTGTCCATGTACAGTAGCCATTTTTCCTGAAATCAGAAAAAAACTATAGTCCAGTGCATCACAGAGGCATGAGACAGATGGTACACAATTTTTGAGGCTTAGCAAATGAGTTTAAAATGTTAAAAAGATTTTTCCACTTCTGTTCCCACTTCCTGTTCTTTTTATCTCTAATGCAAGACAATAACATAGATCTGTTAGGATTTATTATGGTTCCTCACCTTGTCAATGCAAGATCTGCTTGTACTGCTAATGTCAGCGTTCCAACCAACAAACTCCACATCAATAGACTCCAAGGTAAGCATTTTCTGAAAGTTCCATTTTATTAGAGTAGTCATATTGGCACATCTGGGAAAACCTAAATTTGAGAATTCTGGGTTTTCCCTTCACAATTGAAAATCTAAAACCCATCTCCTGCACCCATCAGTCTATCACATGGTTCAAGATCACCAACCATCCCAACTAGAGACATCCCTCCAACCACTCCTTTCCCAGGTGCAGGATGGCTTGTCCTTGACTCAGAAGAAGAACGTTGTTTCGTCTAAACTTCCACCTCTCTGTAAAATCCTCCCTCCCAAATTCCCAGGCACCAGAATGTGGCAGCTTAGAAGTTTCTAAGTAAAATAAGTCTTCCAAAGCGGACAGCTTAGCCATTTGGGCTGAATATTGAAGTTTAGCTGCTATAATAAATTTGAATAAATAAATATATAACCCTCATCTCCTAGGTATAAAAAAGGAGAAAAAACAAAAAATAGGAAATAACTGACTAGATTACTACATGTTATCATGATTTGTGCCTTGTGCTGTCCATTATTTATAAGAAACATTGACATCCAGAAATGTGTGTGGCTCTGGGTGTCCCAAAGTGCAAGTACATAAAGAATCTGAACCAACAAAAAGTTGGATGATAACTTGGAAAGAGAATCTTGCTCTGTGTTGTACAAATTCTTTTACATTTGTAGTAGAGGCTCCTTACCTACCTGTCTCCAGGTGTTTTTCTCTTGTAGGGAAGGCTGGGACAACTTTTTCTAATAAGAATTTATTTCTTTTCTGTTTTGATCCCAGTGTTTTAAATAAAAACAGCAGCTTTCTTTAGTATTGATATTTATTTTTAAACAATATCACACTGTGGCATTTAGTACTGTCACACTACAATGTCTGGCCAAAAGAAAATGCCAATAATATGCATAAACAGTTATTAAACTCTGGATCACTCCTACCAGCTACTTTAAACAATTCAGCTCTGTAATATTGGCATGAGAAAATATCAAAGGGAAACAAATCTGGCTAAATATTTCTCATCATTATCTTCCTCTACAAAACTGCATAGCAATTACTGCAATGGCTTAAATAATTAATCTCTTAATCAGTGAAATTAATTCCTCAACGGGATATGCTAAAGACAATTTTAAGTGCATGTTAGTCAGTGCTCTATCAACTAACTATTAAAGGCCCTGTCCCACTGCACTTACGGATGCAAAGAGGATGTAAAACGTTAAAAAAAGTTTGCCATCCATTGGAAAACGCTATGCATCCATGTGTACTCATTGCATACGTGTTTCATATGCTCTATCCATCGAGCATCCATCACTGCGATTTCATCCACACAAGAAATTTTGAGCTGCACAAAACTTTGTGAACGGATGAACTTTCCACCATGTACGATGTAAATCTGCGACATACGAGCAACAAACCTTCTATGTCCATTTATCATCCGATAAACATCTCGCTGTATCCTCTCTGCATCCTATGGGCATCCTCCACAACTCACATCCGCTGCAGCTGAAAACGGAAAAGAGGGAGGAAACAAAAGGTACACAGAATGTGTAACACAGCGTTAGTAGCACAGAAATAGAAAGGATGCGCAGTGAACAGTTTTGCATCCGATATACATCCGCGGCAGCATCCCCCTTCTTTCCTTTAGGCGTACGTGATGCATCCGCTTCATCCGACTATGCATCCGCTTTGCAATTATCCCCAGAACCCTTTGGAGGTTGTCATCCGCTTCCATCCGCTAAGCTTCCTATGAACATCTGTTTAACATACCCGCTACAATACTACCCAACATCCGTTCTTTCCATTCTTTTCTGTCTGTTTATGCAAATTTTTGCCACACTTTTTGGAGAGGATGACAACGGATGGAGCACCCTGACCCCTGAAATTTTGCTCGTCCGCTGTGTCCTTTATGCATACGTTTTGCGTCCGTCGGCCAGTGGGACCGGGCCTTAACTGAAGTACATGTTAATATTTTTTTTTTAAGTTTGCACTCTGCTTAACTTTATTGGGGGGGAGGACAACAATTGTTGGACAACAATTTTCTGTTGTCCAACAGAAAATATGTATTAGCTTTATTCCTTTTAATCTAAACTCCCTGAAAAAAAATCTAGAATGAAAAACTTGCTGAATGTAATCAAAATACAGTTACAGATCTTTATGTATTCATGAACATTGCAAAGTTTTGACTCCTGATCTTAGGGAGATGATTTGCAAAGACCTGCAATCGCATACTGTATCGTTGCAATTACATTTAATCTTTTTTATATAAGAACTATAGGAATAGCCACAGTCTACCTCTACAATTTTATAATATATGTATTGGGGATTATTTTCATTCCCCTTTAAACTGATCTGTTTCTAAATTTCTGACATAATTCTGAAAACTCTGATGAGAATACAATAAGAAAAATAAAATTCCATGTATGATTATGTGAATATCCCAGCATGTTGCTGAAATGAAACCAAAGATACTTGAAGAGTAGATTTTCCTAATGTTCCTTTCACTAAAAATTCTAGTGAATCTGAAAAAACCATAATGTATATGTGTAGCCAAAGGAAACTGAGTAGCAATCCTGGTTTACAATATTGGGAATCAATTCAATTAATCAATTCATAAATATAATCCAGTACCAATTTTTTCTTGCTTGTTACAATATCTGAAGTGGTTATTTTACTCAGCAGCTGGAATCCCAGTGATATCAGTATATAGGTAGTCCTCAACTTATGACCACAATTGGGCCCAAAATTTGTGTTAAGTGAGAAATTTGTTAATGGAGTTTTGCCCCATTTTGCAACCTTTCTTGCCACATCTGTTAAGTCAATCACTGCAGTTGTTAAATTAATAACATGGTTGTTAAATGAATCTGGTTTCTTGAGTCTTGTCAGAAGGTCTCAAAAGGAGATCACATCACTCTGGGACACCACCATATCATAAATGTGAGTCAGTTGTCAAGATCCAAATGTAAATCATGTGACCATGGGGGATGCTACAATGGTTATAAGCATGGAAAATGGTTGTCAGTAGATTTTTTTCAGTGTCTTTGTAACTTTGGTCATTAAATGGACTGTTGTAAGTCGAAGACTACCCAAAGTGACCCAGGAAGACTTCAAAAACCACTCCAGGTGCAGAAGATGACTGGAAGTGTAGCATTGCCTCTGTGATTGGCAGATAGTATAGATCCTTTGAGAGGCAGTTTGGTAGAGTAATTAAGGCATCAGACTAAAAACTGGGAGACCATGAATTCTAGTCTCACCTTAGTTCTTAGTCCTGGTGACAAAACCAGCTGGGTGACCTTGGGCTAGTCACTTTCTCTCAGCCCTAGGAAGGAAGCTATGGCAAATAACTTCTGAAAAACCTTGCCAACAAAATTGAGAGATTTTTCCAGGCAGTTTTTGATAATCAGATATGACTGGATGGAATCAATCAAACCATTTGGATTGTCCAGATCTTACCATAAGTAATGAGGTCTAGTTTTCTCCATCTATCCCCTGAATCCTAATCTGAAGCTCAAATCAACCATCTTAAAATGTCCAAATTTTTAGTGGGAAAGGGTTAAAAAAGGAAGGAGAACCCATTTTTTTGTAACTGTTGGTTGCCTTGGGTACAAAAAAAAAAAAAAGGTGTAGATCATTATTTATTACTGTTGGGCTACTTGACAATATGGGGCTGAGAAGTAGAAAGCCCAAAATATCAGAAGACATAGTTGAAAATAACTGCTACTTTGTGAGCTAATGCAGGACTGTGCATAGACTGGGAAATTATAGAGCAGGGGTGTCAAACTCGCAGTTTCACACGATATATCATAACTTTTCCCCCCTTTCGCTAAACCGGACATGGGCGTGGTTAGCATTATAGAGGAACAGGATTTTGGTAAGTATATGTTTGATAGGTGGATAATAGGGCACCAGATTTGGATTGCAAGAGGCTGGTGAACCTCTAGAGGGTACTATAAATATAAACTTTTCTGCATCTCCTTGCCACCATCTTGTGGTTTTTTGGAGTTCTGCAGTCTGGATCCAATTATTCTAAAAGATACATTTTAACAAGCCTGTGAAAGATTTTTTTTGTGATATGGTTGAATCAGACTGCTACTTTTCCTGGACAAAATTCCCAAGTGACAAAGCAGCAGATGATCAATAGAATATACAGCTGCCTAGTTATATCGAGAGAAGCCATCTTGGCTGCCATCCCAGCATCATTTGCAAAGGCTGGTCAGCTATCAGGGTTCATTTTTGTTTTTGTTTTGACAGTTGTTGGAAACATAATACCTGACCTCCCTAACTCTGCAATGTCCTGGGGAGGAGTCACGATGGATAGATAGGTTTTGCTCTTTCTACTCTTTCAGCTCTTGTTTTGGTAGTTCATGTTCTGTGGATAATGAGATTTGAAAGCAGGAACAAAGAGAGTCTGAATGCCCAGGGAACCTCCATTTTGCAAAACAGCTTGAGGCTCCCATCTGTGCAGGTTGATGGAAGAGTGGTTTAACTTGATATTAATCTTCCTTTCCACAAGAATGGCAGCTTAGGAGAGAGCATTTTTGTCTCAAACAAACCTAGGGCTGGGATTAATCTCACCATGTTCTTACCCCTTTTATCCCTTGGGATTTTATGTATGCCTAATCCATGCAAGTTTGCACAGTGTGGTAAAATAAGTCACAATGACAGCCTCAACAGTGCAATTCATGTTCCACCAGGTTTTTATATCTGTCATGTGAATGGCAGACATAAAAAAGCAAAAAAAATTTGAATTGTGTGTTCCACAATCAAATAGAAACTCAATTATGTGTTCCACAATCAGATCATCATGGATATTATGTTGATTTCTTTTTTTTCTTTTTTTTTCTTTTGATCATGCCCTTGGCCTAATCCAGTTCTAACCTTTTAAGCATATAATATAAACCAAACTTCTTTATCTATTGAGTGCACATATATATGAATGTATGTGCAATTGCTAATTTTTTTGATAATGCAATTTCATGTTGATGAATCTGTAGCTTGGATCTCTTGCTATATGAATTAACTCTGCAGGAGCTTTAATTTCTTCAGCATATATTCAGGAATTGTTATTTGAACTAGAGTGATTTTGAATATTAGCCATCTCCACAAAGGGAAAAATGTCACTGGAAAGTTTTCCAACTATTTAATTCCTCAATAATCTTCAGGATATGTATCACATAAATCTGTTGCTGTGCTCAGCTATTTTACTTCTTACTTTGTGTAGGTGACGGGGTTATAATATACTTTGGATTTGACTTATTTTCTTTGGCCTGTATAGAACTAATTCAAGAACTGGAAAGCTAAGGCATGATGTTTATTGCCTGATTCTTCCTAAAGAATCTGCTGCTTTTCTAATCTCCTGACCATATTGGATATTATGCTAGACTTTTCAGAGCCTCCTCTGGAAACCTTAATTTTGAAACCAACCTCTGCTTTAGTAGCTCAATCTGGTAATGACTATGCATGCATGGTTAAAACAGGGCCCCATATCTGTTCCATAAAGACAGGAGGGAAGAAAGATGTTGGAAGCAAAGAAAGATTAATTAGTGTATGTGCAACAAGCAATATCATACTGCTATTTTCATTATCTTGCATAAAGGGCTGCTTTCAGTTCTACAAGCTTGAGTTGTGCAATCTGGAACCCCATCTAATTTAGTTCTCATGAGCAGTAATGATCAAATATCCTAGATTTATTTAATGGCAGTATATTGCCTTACCTGCAAGGATGAAACACTTCTGATTATTCATCCTGACTTATTTGCAGTAGATAATTTGAGTACACCTATTTCCATCAAAATGTGATCAGAGGAAAAAGTCATCATGATTATTTCAGCAATTCCCATCCCCATGCAGCACATTGTATCTAGTCCTGTTCCATTATCTTTTTATAACTCTAAGAAAGTAATTTCTGACAGGGGAGGCACAACTGAGACCATTAGAAGCAATGCTTAAGCCAATGCCAGCTTTAATTTGCTTCACCTGACATTCTAGACATTAAAAATATACAGCAGAGGAGAGAGAGGACAACGCAAGGAAACTGGAAGGGTAAATCATTCTAGAAGCTAAACCATTCCATTCTCCTAATTTGCCACGTACAAAGATGTTTTAAAATGTTGTCCCATTCAGGGAAATACCACATGCAAATGTATATAAATTGTGTACCATATGTTAAGATAAATGCAATGAAACTGTGTACAAATGTTCGTGCTGATTTTTTTTTCTGCTGCATTTGTCATATTGGCACACAACCTGTGCTCAGTCTGATGAGAAATTTGCCAAAAAGCCTTATTTCCCAAAGCTCTTCATTTCTACAAGCAGGAAGACAACATCAACTCTATAGGCATTTCATATTTATCTTCTCCTCTACCCCCAGAAGGCACAAGCTGCACGCAGAAAAGGTAAGAGGAAACCCCTCTACCTTATCCTTTAATATTTCTCAGGGAAATGTGATTTATGGATAATGTCTCTGTGCAATTCTTCCTGGTTTTTTTTTTAAAAACCCACTTTGCAGATCACCTCCAAGCCTAAAAATAAAATCCAAAGCTCTGTTATTTTTAATCAAACAATGGAAAAGTAATTTTCCTTCAGAATCCTGGTAAGAATCATTTGATCTTAATGGAAATGTAATGCTACTTCCACCACCTAAAGAGTCAAACCCAAGTGCTCATGATTAATTAGATTGCTGCTCCATCTACTCTTCTTTGAAACAGGATGAATCATACAGAGACTGTCTCAAGAACAAATTGCAGGATACTTATTTTTAGCTTTGGTAGCAGACAGGTACCAAAAAGAATCCACCCTCATTGTTGGCAGATGAAGCATCTGATGAAGTCATTGATTCAAAGAGTTGTACTACACTGCCCTTCCAAAACCTATCTCACATCCCTTCATCATTGGTCAATTTTCTTTATTCAACCTGTATATATTTAAATAACACTGAAACAAAAAGACATCATCTAAGGGGCAAGATACAAAACTAAATCCTATGAGGAGTGATGATGGAAGCTGGGCAAGTTTAGCCTTGAGAAAAGTTAATTGAGGGATGATATGATAGCACTTTTCAAGGATCTAAAATATACTTAAGTTCCAAGAAGTTTCTTATTGAAAATCAAGAACACTTTAGTGAGAGTAGAAGAAAAGTGGAGCTACAGACCAGAGGTGGTATTCTGGAGAACCAGTAGCGGAAATTTTGAGTAGTTCAGAGAACCAGCAAATACCACCTCTGACTGGCCCTGCCCCCATCTATTCTCTGCCTCCCGAGTCCCAGCTGATTGGCTGAGTCTTTTTTTGTTGCCCTGCACAGGAGAAAGGAGCTGGAAAACAGATTAGTGGGGTGGGGAGGGAATGGAGATTTTACAGTACCCTTCCCCTGCCAAGCCCACAAAGCCAAGCCATGCCCACCAAGCCATGCCCACAGATCTGGTAGTAAAAAAAATTTGAACCCCGCCTCTGCTACGGACATAGTTATTCCATTGAGTTCTTGGTGCCCTTTGAGCTTGGTTGTTTTCTTGCAGACAATTCATCACCAAGCTATTTTACGTCAGTACTAAAGAGAGTGGTGTTTGCTGGATATATACACAGAGCATCTTGCCCTGCCAGGCTTGATAGGGATGTGATTTCCCCCTTGATTTTTGATTTGATTATGTGCCATCAAGTTGTTTTCAACTTTGAAATTTGTCTGAATGCCCAAATTCCAGGAATTGCCTAGCATGTTTTGATTTGGCTTGATTTTAAAATATTAACAGTTTCCCCATTGAAACTATGTCTGTTCATGGATCCATTCCCATTTGATGGGGGTATTTAAACAGAAGCTGGGTTTTATAAAAGAGGAGGAGAAATAAGAAGAGCTAGCATCATACTGTATAGTACCTTCTTTTTTATTTTTGAGAAAATAAAGCTTCTGCTTTGTTTTGGAAAAGAATTGAAAGTCCTGGATAGTCCTGAAAGCAAGATACAGGACATGGTTTCTAGTTATTCAAGCATTAAACTGCTGTTGTGGTTCTGGTGGGAATCTGTAAAAGACAATTAAACAGGCGTGGTGACATTTATTATTTCATTCCAATGCTGGGTATGACTTGTTTAGAGCACAGCTATGGCAAGCAGAACAGAAGACAACCAGATCCCTGTGTACAACAGGTACAAACATTTTTTTTCCTCTGTGTCAAAACTTGGTACACATTCTGTCCTTTGTCTTGCTGGAGAGTTAGAACTTCAGTTCAAGGAAGATGGTGTCTCTCATTGGGATGTTGGCATCCTTATAAGTCAAAATAATCTTGAAGTTCCCCAAGATAACCAGGCAAAGATGTTTCAAAGAAATTAATGCTTCCTCCACAATTCCTGAGTGAGAATTCCTATTAGCTGATTTGGAATTCATCAAGTTCATCTTTTTGATTGGGTGGACAGTTTTCAAGACGACTAAGCATGGAGAAAAAAAAGTGGAAGGCAAGAGAAGAAGCAATCAATGGAAACTAATCAAGAAAAGAAGCAACCTAGAACTAAGGAGAAATTTCCTGCCAGTGAGAGCAATGAACCAGTGGAATGGCTCACCTTCAGAAGTTGTGGGTGCTTCATCACTAAAGGCTTTAAAAAAGTGACTGGGCATCTATTTGTCTGAAATGGCATAGGATCTCTTGCTTGAGCAGGGGATTGGACCAGAAGATCTCCAAGGTCTCTTCCAACTCTGTCATTCTGTTAAAATGAAAAGACTGAATTCCCCCTTCCCTCTTCCCCAATGGGATTTCCTAATAGCTTTCTTTGTATTTCACTCTTTAATATAACTATCACACAATGACTGAGAGGTCAATGCAATTGTTCAAACCATCTCTACCAATCATTCTAATAAAAAAAAGTTTTTCCAGTTTTTTCCCCTGTATCTTTCTGGTGTCTCTCTCCTCACTCTCAGCAAAGCATTCCTCTTTCTCTGAAATTGACTAGATGTTCAGGCACAGCTAATTATATATTTGACCAGATGCTTGAATAATACATTTTAGAAACTTAGTGCAGAAGTTATTTACCATGTGTTCCTATTACAGTAATAGGTAGATTAAGGATTATAGTAGTGGATCAGGATACATCTGCTCCATTTTATAGTTGAATTTTAAGGACAGATTTTCAATCCAGCAAATTTCCAAGCCAACTGCTTATTTAAAACATATTTGGAAATCCACATGATCAGACATCATCTGGAAGGGTTCTAAAGTGTCCAAGATATTTCTTTTATTTAAAAAAAAATTCAGAATTTAAATACCCACAGAGAGACTATTACATGCTCAAAAATGGAAAGGTTTGACATTACCCAGAGTGGAAGAATGGATGATGAAGGTGGAACCTGCGGAGATGGCTAAATTAACTTCATTGATTAGAGATAAAATTAGATCTGTAGTGATGGCTGACTGGAAATCCATTATAGAATTTTTACATGAAACAGAAAGAAATGTACTCATGATTTGTCATTTTGAGGATTAGAAAAATATTGGATAATAAAACAGTTAGCTTTTTTGTAATCATACAACAAAAGATATTGTAATTGTACTTTCCTAGAGAAGAAATTGGAAGATTCTTTTTGCTAGTTCTTTTTGTTTTATTTTTCTTTCTTTTTCTTTCTGTCTTCTCTTCCTGTTTTTCCTTTCTTCCTTCTTTTTTCTTGTATTAGTTTTTATATTCTTTGTAAAACCATTAATAGAAAATGTTTTAAGTGTTTGGTAATTTTCCATCAATGTCAAACTGTAATGAATTTTTTGCTGATTTCCTGCATTGTTTTTATGATCATGCACTAGTTTATAGTAACCAGGCTATTCCAGGAAGCAAGAGAAATGCTTACTATTAATGCTGCTCTAATAATGGTGAGATTTTTTAAAAGTTAGAAAAAGAAACTATTTAACCCCTTTGTAAATTATAAAAAGTCATGTAAACTTTGATGGTCTTCATAGCAGATTTTCTTTTGTAAGACACCAACAGTATTACAAACAGGGCCTCCATGTGACCCATCCATTCCACAGAGAAACAGAAAAATAGAAAGACCACATGCAGTGGGAGTGGGGCTGATTTTAGCTTCCTCCTTTCTGTCCCTTTCTTCCTATAATTTTTGCTGACTTTTCCATTTGCTTTGCATTGCTTCCAGCAAGTCTGAAGGGAGAAACTCAGTGAAGAGGTTGGCAAGAAATTACAAGTCCAAAGCCACCAGACATGTAAGGGGTTGCTGTATAGGGGGTGGGGGTAGGGTGGATCAAGGGTGTGGGTTGGATCCAGGAGACTCTGCATGGGTATGGCACAGGTTATAAAGGATGCACAGGGGTGTACAAGGGTTGCTGTTAGACATCAAGGATGGCATGCGTGATGCCGGTCAGTGAGGATCCATGGTGTGAGTGGCTGGTGTAGCATGAGCAAAGAAGACAGAGGTGGTATTCAGCAGGTTCTGACCAGTTCTGGAGAACTGGTGGTGGAAATTTTGAGTAGTTCAGAAAACTAGCAAATACCATCTCTGACTGGCCCTGCCCCCATCTATTCGCTGCCTTCCAAGTCCCAGCTGATCAGCTGGGTCTTCTTTTGTTGCCCTGCACAGGAGAACGGAGCTGCAAAGCAGGTTATTGGGGTGAGGAGCAGGGGTGGGATTCAAATTTTTTAATGACCAGCTCTGTGGGCATGGCTTAGTTGGTGGATGTGGCTTGGTAGTCATATAATTGGATGGGCGTGGCCAACTCAATATCACTCACATCGAGGCATGCATCTCCTGACTGTGGGGATGCTGCAACAGTTGTACGTGTGAAAAAGGGTCATAAGTCACTTTTTTCAGTGCCATTGTAATTTTGAATGGTCACTCTACACAAGCAAAGTACCAGCAAAGGAGGGGAAGAAAACTCCAGAGAAGTTCCTGAGGCAGGAAATCTAGTCCACCAAGCCACACTCATGAAGCCATGCCATGCTGACTAAGCCATGCCCACAGAACCGGAAGTAAATTTTTTTGACTTCTGCCACTGAAAGAGGGGCTGGGAAGGTTGCACATTTGAGACTTACCCAAACAACATGTGATCTTCCCTGCCAGTTTCCCTAATACCTTGTAAGAAGCTTTCAGGAAGCACTAGAAATGAGGATCGCATTATCACAGCTGACCACAGCAGTGCATCATTGACGTGGACACAATTTCTCCAAATTTTATTCCTGCAGTCATAATGTGTCCTGGGATTTTCTCAAGAAAAGAAAACAGTTAAAGAAAAATAGAAAAGATACAAAACAGAGTTTTCCGAAATTCTTCATAGCAGTTATAAGTACAATTATATTTCAATCTTATCCCTAAAGTTAGATCATAATACTCTTTCTATAATCATCAGAACCATAAATCACAAGTTTTTGGGTTTTTTGTGCAAAAAAATTGGTAAGAGTTTTCCAGGCATTAGAAAATGTACATCGTGTTTTTTTTCTGCGATGAAGGAAATTAGTGGATAGCAAGATTTGTTATTTTATCAACCATTTCTCCATGATAGATTGTGTCCAATATAATAACCTTATCTTCACCTGTATATTGATTATATCAAAAGTATTTAAGAAAATGTGCTTTTGCCAATCTTGTGACCATATAGGTTTCATTATAACTGTGATTGAAATCCCTTAACTCCCAGCTGCTTGACTCGCAAATTAACTGCAGAAATCTCAATTCTCTAGTCTTCTCACAAGGAGGTGCAAGTGATTGCTCTCCAGTACTCTCCTTATCTGAAAAGTCAGAATGCACTATCTGGCCACCAGTCTCTACTGCAATGGTGTTCTTATTCCTTCAGGGATATCTCGTCAACCACAGATCCTCACCTGAGGCTCAAAATGGTAAATTTAAAAATGCTTTCCCCTACCCCTTGTCATGCCAGATTCCTAATCTAGCTGGGGAGAATGTTGGCTATTTTTGAGGGAAAAAATGTAATGAAGGGCATGACTATGTAATTGAGATCAGATATATGTGTTCATGTGCAGTAAAAAGAAATATGTTGATGCTTCTTGATTTTTCTCCCATTTCTGTTTCTTTATTCTTCACTTTAATATCTGCACAGAATCTTTTTGAGATTCTGAAATTGCTGCAGAACTATTAGGTAACCTAATAAATTAGTGTGTTTAATGGCTTTATATGATAGCACTGGAGCAGACTGTAGTCTAGAACCTAGGGTTTAATAATTTCATGGTAGGTCTGGGGCTATCTCCACAATGCCAAAGATTTTTTGTACTGTCCTGAAAAGGTATCATTTTGAAAGTTAGAGAAGTCATCAGCACTGTCAAAATTCACCAAAACTTGGATGTCTTCAGTAAAGAGAGTTCCACTAAACAAACACACACACACACACACACACACACACACACACACACACACACACTTCCTTNACACACACACACACACACACACACACACACACACACACACACACACACACTTCCTTCTTGGAAGATATACTCGTGTAAGCTATTCCTTACTGATGTATAAAAAAAATCAAGACTGCTGCAATTTCCTCAAGCAACCATTCAAGATTCCATGACAAATACTTATTGCATTTCTTATAATTGTTATTTACCTCACCATTAAAAAAAAATGATAGTAATGACAAAGTTGTACACAATAAAATATTATTTAGGGTTCTTTTTCAAAAAATAAGCTTCTAAAATGTCAATTTTAATTTAGTTTCATGTTAGTTCCGTCTGCATTAGTTTGATTTCAAGCTTTTAGTATTTAGTATTCTTGAACTTACAACTTTGACTTTCATGAAAATGGCATGACATTTGCAGATGTTTCATCCCCTGAGGGACATCAGTCTTAGCCAATTAGATAAAGACTCCATATTTTATGTAAACTGGAAAAGAGGGTCATGTTCTCTATCCCTCCATCACTTTCAATATAGAATAATTTTAATCTTTTGCTGATAAACTTAGTGTTATTTATTTAAAATCACATGGTTTTTTTTCAGTCATTCTTTTGGGGCGGGGGGGATGATCAAATGTGGTAAATGAGATCAGTGGGGTTTGCTTTCACACTGGCACACTAAAGATTCAGAAAAACAATACTGGAGAACTAGCTATTTTACAGGGTCAATTTCATATATTAACATCAAGCACTAGGGAAATCAGGAAACAGTTCAAATGAGTACAAAGATTTATTGCAAACTTAAGCTCTCTATAAGAATCTGAACTATTAGCGGTCAAGGGAAATTAGCAGGAATTAAGAATAGAAAGGAATTCAAGATAGGCTGGACTTAGATCTCTTTGAACTCATGACTGATGACATATTTGACCCCTCCCTTGGGCTCAGCCTGACTATCTCCTACAATTACACTTGCACCATTATTTCTTCTCTACCGTACCATTCAACAGCTAGTTCAGAGTTATTTAACTATTGTTAGAAAATTGCCATTTTCCTATATATTTGTTTTGCCTTGTTGCCTATGTCTAAAGGCAGAAAAATGAGCCAATTGTGTTTTGGAGTGAACATAGTCTGTGTATGAAGACAGTTCTGTTATTTGAAAGCCTAGAAAATGGATTTTATTAACTAACTCAAATTCAAAATGGAGAAGGCTATCACACAAGCATTAACTATTCAGATCACAATAAGAGTTTCTCTACTGATCTTTTTGAGATGAACTTTTAATGGAAATTATTAATATGTTGTAATATTGAGACCAACAACATTCAACCACTCAGGGATACAGGCATGTATGGTTGGTTTCCAAGGATCATTTCTTGCTCCAAGAATTCTGACAGCAACACAGTTCCTGCTTCTTTGCTGAAGGTAAGGAAGTCACTAGGTGACTCCATCTCCCATAAAGCTTTGAACAGCTGCAGCTAAAGTCAATTAAGCTGATTCCATTGTGTAAATCTTGGCATTAGCAGAGCCAGTATAACTATCTTTCAAAATTAAATTAACAGTTTTCTGTTTCCCCAATGGCTTGAAGTAACATTAAAAAGTGGATCACCTAAGACCCTTTTTTTAAAAAAAATCTAAACAATGGGCATCCTCCTCTTATAATTAAGCAACCTGGAAGCCTCCTGGAGTTAAAAAAAAATGAGGCACTACTTAAATTTCCCAGAGAAACCAATGTGAAAATGTTTAATCTGATCTGTCTTATCTCTTTTAAAATGTTAAGGTTTGGCAGAACTATTATGGATCTAAACAAAAAAAGAAAGATTGTCCTGGGCCAGTTGGTGAAATGGTTAATTACAATACTAAAATAATGTTGCAATGATTTCAGGAGTCTCCCATTTTCAGGCTTTTCCCCAGAAAGAACAGAATGAGTGCAATGGAGCCTTGTTTGGTATATGTCTTGTGTTCTATTTTTGGCAAGCCTTAACGTTATATAACAACTTTATTTTCTTTGCCTTCATTTTTAGTAATCCTGGAATCTATCAAGGAGGGTTGTCATGCACAATGACTTTGGGACTGTAGAGTGTCTTCAAGTCAGTTGTTTAATCCTGGGAGCCTTCTTGGCAAGATTTTTCAGAAGTTGTTTGCCATTGCCTGCTTCCTAGAACTGAAAGAAAATGACTAGCCAAAGGTCCCCTGTTAGCTTTCAGCCAAAGGCAAGACTAGAATTCATGGTCTCCTAGTTCTAGCCTAATGTCTTAATCACGACAACAAGCTGGCACTTGTACATGGCATAAACCAGTGGTGGGATTCAGGCGGTTTGCACTGGTTCAGGCAAAGTGGTTGTTAAATTACCCACCCCAGCTATCAAAGTGGATCCTGGGCACTGTGCTGTGCTGCAATGGAGAAATAGGCAATGGAGTGGCTGGCATGAGGGAAAGAGAAGGCTGCTTTCCCTCTTTCTTCTCCCTGCTCCTCCTCCTTCCCTCATGCCACCTTCTCCATTGCCGTTTCTCCATTGCAGTCTAGCATAGCACCCAAGATCCACTTTGATAGCGGAGTGGTGGTAGTCAGATCAGCTATTGCAAGAGGTATGTCCCACATGTATGGTAGAGCTGGAGGATGGGGATGAACCATACCTCCTACAACAGCCAACCTGACCCTGGGAGAACCGGTTATTAAATTATTTGAATCCCACCATTGGCATAGACATAAGGAAAGGCACAGAAATATAAAGCAGGCAAACTGGAACCTGATGTCCCTGGAGACAAATGCCAAACTATTACATTTTCTTTGGTGTGAAGAGCACAATAAATACAATTGTTTATGGTATGTGTTGAGATAATTCCCCGTTAGGAGAATGAGTACATACAGGGAGACATAGTGAGAGAAGTGTTTGAATAATATAAACACAGCACACAGATACACTGTACAGTAAATGTAGGTTTTTACTTCCAGAAATGTTTAAGCAAAGTTTAAACACAATCCAAAGTCATTCACAGGTAAAATCAGTCAGTTTTCAGTCCAGGATAATCCAGTAACAAAGTCCAGTATCAATAACAGTTCAGTATCAGACTTACATCAAATCCATGAATAACAGTCAGTTAGGAGGAATGGCAAAATTCTCCAACAGAAGGAAAACAGAGAGACTCACTGAGACACACTCTCTTCTGAGACTCTTTTGAGACGAAGACAACCCAGGTTTCTGGCTCCATCTTATGTCCATTTGAGAAACCACACCCAATTACACTTTTAGGATTCTCTTAAAGAGACAGTATTAAAATGTCTATCCTGGTTTATATATTTCCAACCCAAATCACTGTTAGGTGACTTATATTCCTAACATTATGTTAGTATTGTAATTAAGAGATTGCCTTGGGCCAGTCCATTTCTTTAGGAAGGAGGCAATAATAATGCAGTTCTGAAAAACTTTCTAAGAAAACTGCAGTGGCTCATTTAGGAGTGTCTGAGAATATCGAACCACAAAAATTTTGATTTTGCTCCTTGAAAACTTTTGGGTGTATTTTATAAAATTTTTCAAGAAGCAAAATCAAAATCTTATAGATTTTTTGAGTGCTAATCATGAAAATAACTTGTAATTTAACTTATCATGTACCATGCTATAGAAATCTGTTTTTGCAATGTATATTTTATTACTATGTTCTACACATGAAAGAAACATACAAAAACATTGAACTCCTTTTGAAGCACATTCAATACATCAAGTGTAATGTAATTACATATACTGTAATGTCTGTAGAAAACTGAAAGTAGCATCCCTTCTGCTTGAATCACAACTTGGATATACCAAGTAGTGCTGTTATATATGTGAATGGGACAGCTATGCAAGGGAGTCACATTACATTAAAAAGAAATGACCACTCTGAAAGAATTTGATTCCAGGATGAAAAACATGGCAACATAGCACTTGTTGACCCAACAAGGATATTTTTGCTGTTTCACATAAAACTCAGACTGATGAAAACTTTTATGGAAGCAAACAAGGAAGGTGAAGGTTTTCATTATCTGAGATAGAAGTTCCAAGAAAAACTGATGCCAAGATTAAAGAAAGCATTTTTGTCAGTACACAGATCAGATAAGTCATCAGTGACTAACAGTTCAAAGATCTGTTAGTAGGACCAGAGAAAATTGTATGGAAAACCTTCAAGGATGTCATTGAGAATTTTCTACAGAGCACCAAATTACATTCATGGTGAAAAGCTCAGTGGTCCCTGTACTTGTGCGTGTACCAAACACTTTGTTTTCTTATTTAAGCAGGCATTTTTCCCCCACAATATTATTCATTGGCTTCATGAACAAATTCAGTTAAATTCATTGACTTGAATCGAAACTATGTCACACACAGGTTAAGCAACAGCATCTAGTGGACCTTGTAGGATCACTACAACTTAGCATGGAAGACCACTGGTGATTTCAGAAGTACGACTAGACAGTGAAGTTGACAAAACATTCAGGAAGAAGGCAATTGCAATCCATTTTCATATTATTGCCAAGAAAACTAAATGGACGTATCTAAGAAATCAGAAATTTTGCTCATCTCAAGAGAGAATGTCTACTTTTGGTCAATACACCTGAATTTATTTCTACTGTACAGACTAAGCTATGTTGACTTCCATACACACTGTGACATCAGGTTTTCACATTGTAACTTTGACATCATATTTAAGTCTTTTTCTTCCACTTCCAAAGAATTAAAAATGTTACAATTCCAAATAGAAAGAAAACACAATATTTTGTTTGTAGAAGAGCCACACTTTGAGTGCTATGCTAAAAAAATAGATGGAGCTAAGAAACTGGGGTGGCTAATTTTATCTCTTTTCCTCCATGCAGCAACAATATTTAATTAGTGCATCCATTAATAATGGCCAATTCCTTATCAAGCAAAGGAGCATATAAAATAAATGCTGCCATCAGTATTCAATTGGTATATTCTGCAAAGTTTGATTCCTGGCAGGTCATTTTAATAAATGCAAACCTATAACCATAAATATTTATAAAATGCAAATGTATCTGAGACAGATTTGAAAAATGTTAACTTTTGATGAAAGAAAACTTAGCTGCTTCTAAAATGCTTCAGTCTGTAATTATGAGAGACTGGCAATTGCTTTTTTTCCCCAAAGATTGGGGTCCTATAGGCCATGTTATGAACATATCCAGCATACCTATTTGGCAGGTTGCTGATATCAATCCTGTCTTTTTGATGAGTTTATCTAAAGGATACATATTTTTAAAAGAGTGTTTTTAATACACCTTTTGTATTTTTAGGCATGTAATTTAAAAAAAAAACAGGTATGCAGTTAAAACTTTATAAGTATTCAGTTGATTAAAGATGTAGAGGGGCCATTTGTATTTAGTTTCCATGAATATTTGGCAACAGAACCTATCAGAGTATGTAAATGTACACTTATATATCTGATCTGCAAAAATCCAGACAATTATTACATAGAAACAAAAAATTAGGTAGTTTCCATTTCACCATCATTTTGCATGTCAGTGAGCTTGCTATTTATCCAAGCAGACGTTTTAAAGTTTTCTCATTTTTTGTTCCTCAGCATGTTTTCCTTAAAGTATCTGATACTGACAACTGACAATTTTCTATTGGTTAGTTTCAGTCCCACATAGCTTGAACCCCTTGTTTTTTCTTCTACCTTCTGAAATATTGTTAATAAATCTCTTGGACATGCCTTTCCTAGCTAAGTTAGTTCAACTGAATTCTTGGTACTTTCTGAACTCAACTAGGTAACATCATCAATGCTGGTTAATGTGGGGTTTTACTCCACTCACTAAGCCAGGGGTCTTCAAACTTGTCAGCTTTAAGACTTGTGGACTTCAACTCCTAGAATTCCTCCTCCAGTCATGTTAGCTCAGGAATTCTGGGAGTTAAAGTCCACACATCTTAAATTTGCCAAGTTTGAAGACCCTTGCACTAAACTGAGAAGGAAATAAAAAGATCAGAACAAATCTTCTCCAGCAAACAATACCTAAATAAACAGTGATGAACACTACACAGTCTAAAGAAAACATAACCCTAATCAACGAATTACCAAGAAGAGGACCACACCACCCCTTCAACACTGACAGGATAAGCTATTGTGTATTAATAGGAAGAAAACCACACACCACTAGTGTGGTGTTCGGGGAAGACTGAGCTGAAGTCTTCACTCCGGTCCATGTTTCCAGTGGGAACATGGACTGTTCCTATTGGCTGATGCCATTTGATAGCCATCTATAAAAGGGAGCTGTCAAACGGCATCAGCTGTTGTCCGCCAGCTGGCTGCCTTGTTCATGTGGCAGCCCTGGCAACCCTTTATTGCTACAATAAAGTAAAAGCTGAAGTTCGCTCCGTGTTTGCCTCAGGTTATTCCACCACTCCACAACACTGGTGACGAGGGCGGGATACAGATAAGAGGCAACCAGGCAAAGAATCGCTGAGCGAAGTCACTACAAAAAGAGCCAAAGTCACTACCGAGCTG
>BHFT01029914.1:0-63587 GCA_004320025.1 Laticauda laticaudata | reverse complement strand
TGACTTCTGGTGTTGTCTTCCAAAATCCCAGTGAGTTCTTAGGGAAGGCCCTTAGTGTCCTCTTGACTTTGCATAGCACCAGACAATCATAGATCCATGTGTATGGCATTGAGTTAAGTTCTTGAGTCTTGATCAACTGCTCTAGCTATGAACAACTGGTATTTTGAATCTCTGGTGTTATTTCCAATGCCTTTCTGAGTTGTCTCATGTACTGGCCCATTTGGTCTTGTAGCTTGGCAGCTACAAGGCTTGGTAGGATTTTCCATATTGTAGAGAGGCAAATTATTGGCCAGTTACTGGAAGATGCTGTTCCTTTGTGGGAGGCTTTCATGGTTAGCACTGCCCTTCCTTGTGCTAGCCAATCTAAGTGGGAACCTGCTGCTAGTAGCTGGTTTATCTGTGCTGTCAGGGCCGCGTTGGCTCACATGATAAGACATTGGGCTCAACTTGCATGAGCAAATAAACCACGGAAGGACAAGAAAGGATCTTTCCTCAACTGCCTATCAGCATTCAGGCATCCCACGGGTAAAAGATAACACCACTCAAAAAAATTCCTTTCAGAGAGGCAGCCAGCCACCTTGGGGATCCCTGGTTAACATGTGCCATTCACTAAATAAATAAATAAATGTGCTCTGTTAGGTGTTCATTCACTGCTGTTAGTTTCTTTAGTCAGTAGGTATGGATCAGATCAGAATCAAGTGCTGTCCCGCTCTTAACATTCTTAGCTTCTTGTTAGATGTGATGCTGCTGTGATGGTGACTGGTTTTAGGATATTGCTGTTCTCTCCCCTCAGGCCCTGCAGTTACTCTGCACTTATGTTATGTGAAAATCTCTCTACTGCATATCTTTTGGATGAGCTTTGGGAGTGGAGCTGCTTCCAGAAAAGCCTCTGATGTAGATTTTAATAAGCAAATAGGTTCACAAGGAGAGATATGAGTCTTGCTGTAGCAAGGATTTTAATGACTTTATTGTCATTGCACCTCGTACAACAAAAGTAAATGTCGTCTTAAATGTACATTATACATAAGAAAACTATAAAAAAAATAAAACAAAAACACACATCCTTCACATTCTATGCAATTGAATTGAAAACCCCTGATATTGCATTCATATTGCATTTTACAGTAGACTAAAACTTTATATCACTATTTCTCCATCTCAGCAACTTTAAGAAGTATGTATTCCAACTCCCAGAATTCCTCACATCTGGACTCCACACATCTTAAAGCTCCTGAGATTGAAAAACACTGCTTTAAATTGTGCCTGAAAAGAAGTTGATAAACTGCAGACCATGACACAAAATTCAGTGTTTTTTTGTTCCAATTGTAAATTGCAGACATTTGTTAAGGGTAACTTGGTGTAGAGCTTAGTGCCTTAGTGCTAAACAAATCCAAGAGGATAAATACTTTTGGGGTTAGAGTGGGCCAAGTGCCAAATCAGTTTGGCTTCTTATGTTAAACAGAAAAGGAAGTCAAAAGAAATGCAATGTTCTACAAAGTAAATGACCCTCATATACAAACATAAACCCAATAAATTAGTAGGGAGAAGGGAATAGATTATAGTTGTACATACATATTCAGGATTATTTTCAAGACCATTTTAAGCATTTGCTTCTATGCTTTGGAAAGAGGTCTGGAAAACCAAATAAGTGTTGACCCTTTACCTCACTATCCGTAAAAAATGAATCTGGAGGTGCACAAACATTTGTGAATATTGAGAGAAATAGATCAATAAATATTTGAACATTTACCAGTATTTGCAGGGAGAACTTTAGGCCAGAATATCTCAGCCCAGAAAACACAATATTTTATTAATGTTTCACATTTTTGCCCTTCAACCTCACAGAGGGAGGGAATCACCAAGGTGCATAAATTATATTCAACATACTTAGTATCTCAGTATCCTGATGAAGGAGAGGAAAATAATGCAAAATTAATTTCTCAAAGTAGTTTCTTGAGCATCATAATCAGCATTTGAGAGAAAGTATTGAATCCCAAGGGTATTTGGGGATAAATAAATCCATCTTTGTTATTGTTAAGTTGCAATACTGAACTGTTGTGAAGCACAGAGAGAGTCCATTGTCTACAAATGGTAACTATTAGTACAGAGAAGAACATTTGTTGTAGATTTACAACAGCCTCTGCTTCAGCTGGACTGCAAGAAGTATACAAAACACACAAGAATCTTGTTAAGGCAGGGCTAATAATGGTGATGCTTTAGTTCAAAGTTTTGGGTTCAATTCAATAGGCAGTTCAAATCAAATCACACTTTCAAACCAAAATGACAGATTAATATGACCCATCCAATAAAATCAGACACTTTCAGATTAATTTAGTGATACAGTGAGCTTTTCTGTATGTGTGAATGGTTCATTTGATTGAATCAAAGTCAGCTTTCAAATTGAATTTATTGCATTGATTCTGTTCCACAATTCATACTGATAATTTGAATGGATTAAATTCATTGAATAAGATTGTGAATTCAAACTGAGTTAGTGATCCAAAACAATTTGAATTGGATTTTGAATGACTTTATTCTTCTTTGCAATTCCAAATTTTGCATATCCCTTTCTAATTTGGAGATCAGTCTTAATTACCAGCGAAAGATTTATGCAATTATGTCTCCTCTGCTGTATGCTAAATTCTGTTGCTCTCTGCTATTGGACAATTAATAGCAGACAGTAATAACATTAAACATATAGTGATTATTTAAAAGGCCATTATTTTAAATGGGTTGCTTTTGCGGACAGCACTGGCTGGGATTTAGGTGATAGAGGAAGTGAGATCCATATAAGTGAATATGAATGTGACACTATTGTACACTTGTATTTGTGTGTGTGTGTGGGAGAGACACACAGAGAGAGATTTTTATTTATGTACCACATCCAGAATTGTTGGGAATTGAACAATGTAAAAGTTTAATAAATGGACTCAAAAATAATAAAATACACCACACTTAATAATGCATTAATTATTATACTTTTATTCTATATATAGAACTTCACAGTCAGAAAAATATGAAATAGCAGTAGTATAATATGAACATAAAGAGGAGCCCCCCCCCCNATATGAACATAAAGAGGAGCCCCCCCCCCCACTACTTGTAGATAGAGACCTTTCATGATCAATTCATCCCCACTTTGGCTATAGACAAAAAAATTAATCTTCTGTAATTAGCATTGAAAATTGAGATTTCCTTTATAGGGAATCACTTTTAAGGATCACTTTTGCAGGAAGGCTTCTGTCGGTTTGTATTCAGCCAAGTCTTCCTATCAGTTGTTTATGTATCCACAGAGAAACCCCAACAAACTAATCTTGCTGATATGAAACTGGGAGGAAAACAGAGTTTAATTCCTCAAAAGAAAAATGTTCTTATGGGAAGAAGGAATGTGCTGGCATTAGAAGTGGAGTCTTAAATTTCCAGATGAACTGGAAGAAGAATGCAATAGAACTGAATGCAGGTAATGGCCAACAACTGGGATGAAACACTTCTGAATATTGAAGATCTATGACCTTAACAATGAGGCCTGGTAAACTTGAGTTGGAATCAGAAGTTTTTTTTCACATTGAGAGCCTGTGGCTGGGGAGTGTCCTGAAATCTGTGAATCAGAGCAGGGCGTGTTCTGAAGAAGTTTCCTCCAAAGGGAAAAAAATAAGAATGTGCTTCCTATCTGCTCAACACAGATGGTCCTGGGGAGAGTCCAAGAGGATGGGGAAAATATTTTGCCAACTGGAAAAAAAAGCTCCTGCCAACTTGATTTAGAGAGGGAAAATCACTATTAAGAAGTCATAACATAACACTGCATTAGGAAATAAGTAAGGTACACACACACACACACACACACACACACACACGCACACAGGGGAGAGAGAGAGAGAGAGATCATTATGGAATACATATACATTCACATAGAAAATATACATGGTATATAATATTAAGTAGAGATTTAAAAGACTAAGAACAAATGGCTGAATTAATAAGGGAGATGCTGTGAGAGATGTTTCTTACTGAAAAAAAAGACAGACAATACTATAATGTGTTTAAAGGAAGCATAGGCCTTTGCAAAAATTCAGGAATCAGAGCATGGAAATCCCATTGAGAATATCTGGATAAGAATAAAAGAATGACAAACTGCAATTATATCATAATGATGGTTTATTATGGATCACACAGATAGGTAGAAGATATGATGTGGCCTTTTTATGTCAGATAACTACACTTTCAAAGATGCATGTGATACTGGCAATGGAAAATCAACTGCCCTAATAGCTGCTGGAAATTTAACTCTGTTCAAGGATTAGAGGTCACACAAATTGCTGTTCTTTTTCATTGGCAGCTTAATTTGTCAGAAAATGACAGAAGAAATAAGGGAATCTACTATTCCAGGCCTAATCCAAGTGGGAGTAATTGATTGAAGAATGAAGATGACTGGAAAGATGAGAAAGAAGACCATATCAAAGGGAAAAGGAATAGAAAATAGTCAGGCTTGTATGATTAGATTCAAAAGATTAGATCTTGATGAATTCAGATGGAATGTAGATGATACCCACTGACTTGAATTCCTAAAGTAAAAAAGTGAGAAGGATGGAAATGAGTGGTTTTATTAGAAATAAAAATAGGAGTCATCAATGTGGATATATACACAACTTTCTAAAATGCTGAAAAGAAAAGAAATAGGTATATGGAAATGGAAGAGAGGCCACAGAACAAAAAAGGATACAAAGATAATCACCAGAAACCATAAGGATTATGTCAGAGAGGCTAAAATTCAGAATAAACTGAGGATTGCTGCAAATGTCCAAATCAACAGAGAAGAATTTTTCCAGTGTTAGAAACAAAAAAAAAGACAAAGGTACAAGAAGTAAATCAGTAATTTTTAAGTACCTATGTCTGTTTTCCTCACAGAGAGAAAAGAAGCTTTAGCTGACCATTACTCTATCAGGATAGACAAGGAAAGAAGAAAAATATACTAACCTAATTTTAAATTAATTTCAGTCACTAGAGCCACATAGATCACATCATAAGTTTCTGAAGGAACTAGAAGAAAGGACTGCAGAATGGTTAACTGCAATCTTTGAGAATTCCTGGTGAAAACCTAGAGGATTGGAGGATAGTAAATCTTGTTTCTGTCTTCCAACAAATGGTTGGAGGAGAATCTGAGAAGTTATAGTGCTTCGGTCAAACAGCACTTGGGCCATGTGTTTATCACAAACAGGTCATGTCAGACTTACCAAAGTAAATAGTGGAAGTGTTATGGATATCGTGAAAGCCTCCAACAGACTCTCATTACATTATACAAACCTCTGTGACTCATTAGATTTTGGCAGGATAAAAGCACAATAAATATAAATCTCTAACAAACAAAAGAGTAAAATTTTATGATACAATGGTTATATGGTTGAATAATTGCACCCAGAGAGTACTGAAAAAGGACTCCACATTGGCTTGGAGAGTGCTATCAAGTGGGAGTATCTATGCTGACCCCTGAGCTATTTGATGACCTGAATAAAGAGGTTGATAATATGATCACTGATGGCCTAGAGCACGGGTGTTAAACCCGTGGCATCCCGTTACCGTCACATGACGTTTTTTCCCCTTCATGGAGCTGGGTGGACGTAGCCTGCGTGTGATGTATTTGGCCCATGGGCCACCAGTTTGACACCCCTGGAGAACTAGGAGAAGTGGCAAATTCTTTTGTATGGAAAATAGTGATTCAAGATGTCCTAGGCAGCTGTACACAGTGGCTGGGAAGGAACAAGATGTTTTTAATGGGGCATAAGTACAGGATATAGGTTACCTGGATTGGCAGTAGTACATGCAACATGGATGTGAATGTTTAAGTAGATCACACATTAAGTATGTCTAACAGCTGATGCAGCTGCTAAAAGTCATTTTTTAGATAACTGAAAAAAATGGACATTCAGTGAAAGGAAAGAGCTTTTTCACTGTTGACTTAGAGGGCAAGATCAGAACTATAGAGAAGCAGATTCAGGGAATATATTTTTTTAAATTATAGTCAAAGGCAAGCTAAATAAAATGTTAAACATTATGGAGCAGTTGTACAAAAACAATAGATCATTTATTACAGGATATATCAGAATAATACACACATACTTAATTACAATATAGATGTATTCAGGGGTAAGCAATGTAAAGTCAGTTTAATCTAACTGTTTGAGATGTTATCTCACACTGGACTTTGCCTGCTGTCCTACCAAATATTGTGACATTATATATAAAATGATTAGGAAAGATAACATTGCTCTAATTAACCTGGAAAATATGAGAAAATGGGGTGTGATGTACTTGGTAAGGTAATCTGTATAGAAGGCACAGTAAAATATAGGCAGGTTTTTCTATTATTCCCAATTTGGAGAGGAAGGTATGTTCCTTGTGAGAGTTATTTTGAAGAGCAGGCAAAGGGAATTTATCAAATATTAATTTTGCAAATGCTGTCCTTACTTGGAAACAGAAGAGAGGAAGAAAAACCTGGCAGGTTCTCCTTGGAATCATGTAAATCTCTCAGTATTGATCCCTTTGTGAGCTTAATTCTTGTTAGGTGAACTGGGTCTGTGACTTACTGTTTTAATGACAATTTATCATGTTCAGAACACTCTATTGGGAAGAATTTCTGAATGGTAAGAGATTATAATGATAATAGATGTAAACCAATGGATTAGATTGGCTCCCCTTATACAATCTCCTTTATTGGAGGTCTTCAAACAGGGGTTGGAAAGCCATCGGTCTGTTGAAAACATTTTATTTGATCTTGACCTGACCAGTAAGCTGAACTAAATTACCTTCGAAATACAGCCCACTTTTATGATTTGTAAGAATGATTGGGCACTTGATCTCCTGATACACACACCATGCCTATTATTAGGATTTCACAAGTTGGGAAATTAAAAGTGATTGCCCTATGGGGTAATATAATATTTCAGAATTAAACATGAAAAGAAAGAAGGGTACTTTTATGATGCATGGTATACCATTGAAAAGAGATAATTTGGGTGCAAATCCCTACAAAGATGCAAAATACATTGTAAATTAATGTTACAAAGAAATCAGAATTGGACAATAAATTATAAAAGAAATATGAAAAATTAATACTATATATGATAACTGTTACTGTATGCCCACAGGAAGAAAAATGAAATACTCAGTGGATTTTAAAATTGATGAAACATGTCGAAATGGTGAACCTCATCAGTTTGGTCAGAGAAAAAAATGATAAAGACCTTTTTGAAATATCATACAGACTTCAGAAAAGCCTGAAGTTATGATTTATAGATTGTGGGATTAAAGAAGCATTTAAAAGGGAAAGAATTCTAAAGTAAGAGGAGAGAGAAGAGGAGGAGGGAAAGAGTAAGATAATAAGTAGTAAATGGAAAGAAGTGTGAAAGTTATAATTCTATTATTCTTCCTTTTCTTTTTTTTCTGATTTTTCATACTTTTATTGTATTTAAAAATTCTAATAAAATAAAAAAGTCAATAAAAGAGACTGTTAAATGGGTTAAACAGTATAATATGAATGTGGGACTGGTAATAAATTAACTTCTTACCGTTCTCACAGTGGCAGAAGTGTTATGTAGATATGAATTATAGATTATGTCAGAAGCATCATTTAACAACACTCATAAATAAATAACTTTTTCTGCTTTTAGCTTTAATGCTGTTGGTTTTATATTGTATTGTTGCTTGTAAGCTGCCCAAAATTTGTTTTAAAATAGGCAGCTATATGGATAGGATAGGATAGGATAGGATAGGATAAGATAGAGTAGAGTAGAGTAGAGGAGAGTAGAGTAGAGTAGAGTAGAGTGGAGTGGAGTGGAGTGGAGTGGAGTGGAGTGGAGCGGAGCGGAGCAGAGTGGAACAGAACAGAACAGAACAGAATAGAATAGAATAGAATAGAATAGAATAGAATAGAATAGAATAGAACAGAATAACAAGAGTTGGAAGGGATCTTGGAGGTCTTCTTATTTAACTCTCTACTCAGGAAGGAAACCCTATACTATTTCAGACAATCTCTTCTTAAAAACTTTCAGTGTTGGAGCATTCCCAACTTCTGGAGGCAAATTGTTCCACTGATTAATTGTTCTCTCAGAATTTTCTCTTTAGTTCTAGGTTGCTTCTCCTTGGTTAGTTTCCACTCATTGCTTCTTGTCCTGCCTTCAGGTGCTTTGGAGAATAGCTTGACTCCCACTTCTTTGTGGCAGCCCAGGAGATATTGGAACACTGCTATCATGTCACCCCTAGTCCTTATTTTCATTAAGCTAGACAGATGCTGGCTTGTACAATTTTGATACTAGTTTGCAAAAGGGATACCGTCTGACAAAAACTTGTTATTTCTCAAGACACCCTTGTAAATATATAATAAGCAACACAGCTAGTGTTTTTTCTCTGGTGGGGATGGTCTATCAAGGCAACCTGTTCTATCCAATTATGGGACAGAGCTTTCTGCTTCAGTTTTCACTTCTGTTCATTTCTTTGCTGAAAAAATATACATTTAAAACAACAAAGCTTGTGTTAACTTTAATCATATATAATATGATTATATATGTTCATATATAATCAACATAATATTTTGTTTATATAGTTGATGCTGAAATGTATTCCAGTTAAAGAAGAAGAATGTGTTTGAATATGCGCACACTCACGCACACACACACACAGGAGGAGGAGTAAGATATTGAAAGTTAGATTTTTTAAAAAAAAAAGTGAACAGAATTTTGTTCCACATTATTTCAGCTACATTGTAACACTTAACAAGAAATTCTGCCCCCTTCTCCCTCTCTGCTTCCATTGCTGGGCAATCCTGTGTGAAGACGGGAGCTAGCAGAGAGGGGAAGAGTGCGAGGTTGTTGTTTCTGGGACGAGGGGATCTGGAAGATGTCTGGGTCTGGCTCACCTGGCTTCTCTTCCTCTCGCAGCCAGCTTTTTTTGGGTCATTTTCAGGCTGTTTTGGGGGCCAATTTTGATCTGAAAAATGACCTGAAAAATATATGTATGTATGTGTGTATGTGTGTGTGCGTATGTGTGTAGTATTAGCAAACAAATGTTGATGAAAGAACTGCAGTGTTTTTAATTGAGGTCAATCAACTACTATAATATTCATTTGTTCGTTCATTCAATTTCTATAGCCACCAATCTCAGTCAATGACTCTGGGAAGCTTACACTTAAAAATAATAATTAAAATGTTTTGAAAAGTTTTAAAATATTAAAAATAATACTATTTATTTATTTATTTAAATGATTTATTTATTTTAAACCATAAGTTATATATTGTGGTTAAAGTATCTTCATTTACACGGCTTTTTATTTTCCATCATAGATGATATTGGTTAAGCTGTAGAACTAAATGGATGAAAAATAGAAGAACCTATTTTCCTTTTTCTTTCCTTTTTGCTCAGGTGCAGTTGGCTACTTTTCAGAAAAAAATCAATCATCCCTTTTCAAGAGATGAAGAAATTGGGCCCTGAAGACAGAGGTGAATTGTTGAATAGAGGCAGAAAACAAAGATTCACAATGGGATGTGCTACTATGTCTAAAACAATTAACCAGACAATGTTTTCTACGGTAAGAGTAAAATCCGATAGCTAACCAAAAGCGAACAAATATTAAGGACAGAAGAAAGAAGTTCCCTGGAGATGGGTTCCAGCATGAGTCCAAAAGCTCGGAAGATAAAACCTCTGGTCCCAGTGACCAACCCAAAATGGATTCTACAAATATGAAGGAATGTTTTGACATATTTCTCTAATTAGAAATTGATTTGGGTCTCTTGTCTTGATCTGAGTCCAAGTTAAAGTTTAAAGCAACTCATTTAAACTACCCACCATATTTAAATCTCATTAATGAATTGATTAGTTTGTAATCTTCTCAGTTCTTCTGGTTATTAATTGCATTTATTATAATCCATTTCAGTAAGAGAAAACTTTGTGTAGAAGCAGGTATGGATACTTCAGAGCAGTATGCATGTATATGCACACACACACACAAATTTTGACATTTGTTCTATATGGAAGCCCTGCAAATGACAAAGGGCCATGGACCATTAATTTATAATGTTTACAGATTGCAAAGGATCATAGGTAATATTCTTAGGGTCTATCCTTAATGCACACAGGGAATGAATCAAACTTACTGTCTTACCAAAAAGCCAACAGAAATCAAGCAGCTGTCCGTCAACTCACCCCACTCTAAGGAAGAGTTGTACCATGAAAGACGATGTAGTGATGATTTTCAGAGAAACTTGCCCAATTATTTTGATTTTTTGAAGTAACATCCTAGGATTTTGCAGAAGGTCGCTCTCAAAATACTGACCTTTGAGATCAGAATCCAAATGTGCAATACTATCTTTCCCCAAAGGTGATTTTACAAGATGCAACTGGACTGTCTTGTTATTCTTTGAAGACATTTCACTTCTCATCCAAGAAGCTTCTTCAGTTCTGACTGTCAGAGCTGAAGAAGCTTCTTGGATGAGAAGTGAAATGTCTTCAAAGAATAACAAGACAGTCCAGTTGCCCTTGGAAAAAGCACCTTTGGGACAACCATGACCTGGATGACTGAGAATCTCCCTAGACAATATTGTTTTGCATTTCCCTGACCGGTTGTCTATGAATACCATGTTTTCCCGAAAATACTATGTACCCTGAAAGTAAGTCCTAGCTTGATATTTACACATGCATCCAATGTAAGCCCTACCCCCCAAATAAACCCAAATTAAGACTCCACCCACTCTGTGGTACAGGGGGGGGGATGGGGGTGGTGGAGCTGCCCTACTTAGCAGCCCTCACATAGCCTGACAGCTGCCTTGCCTCGCTGGCACACTTTGTCTGTGGCTGCTTGCAGCAGCTTGCGCACGTCACCCTGCCCTCTGTTTTGCTGTCAGAGGCCTTTAGAAAAGGCTTCTGCAGCTGAGAAATGGGCTCTGGATCAATCTGGAGCTCTGTTATCACCTGCAGAGGCCTTTCCCAAAGGGTTTCTGATGGCAGAATGGAGGCTGGGGGCGATACACACTTCAATCCGGATCTCATTTCTTGGCTACAGAGGCCTTTCTGTAAGGTCTCTGACAATGAAATGTGGCTGGGGGTGGGTGGGGTGCCACATGCATCAATCAATCCAGAGCCCATTTCTCAGTTGCAAAGGCCTTTCCTGAAGGCCTCTGTCAGAGAAACAGAGGCTGGGGGTGATGCACACAAGCGGCAGCAAGCAGCTGCAGAAGAAGTGGGCCAGCAGTGGGCTCCCGCTGGTCAGTGCCACTGTTGCAAGTCAGTGGAAGCCCCCCCCCCCTTCAAAATAAGATGTGGTGCCTGCTTTGGTCGGAAAAAAATCTGGGTCTTATTTTGGGAAAACACGGTATTTAGATCCTACATTGCGAAACTATTATCCTTTTTCAGTACTGCATCACTTGATTAGGAATCTAGGAGCTAGATAGGAATGTCTTAGAGTGTCTTTTCTCTGAAGTTACTTTGCAATTGTTTTTGTGTGTGTGTGTGTGTGTGATTTTGGGTCAGTAGTTGCCTAGAAAAGTCCCTGTTGTTTTTTGGTGGCAATTTTGGAAGTGACTTACCATTGCCTCCTTCATAGGACTAAGAAGGTGTGACTGGTTCAAAGTCACCCAGCTTGCTTTGCACCTAAGGACTAGATCTCACTGTTCCTAGTTTCTAGTCTGATGCCTTAACATCATAACAAATTGATTTTCTCCTTTGCACATAGTGGTTCTTATATGTATATAGTGTTCTAAAGGATTTTGTTATAAAAGATTGTGATCTATGACTATAAAATCTATGCTCATATATTTATTTCTAAAGCATTTCTTTATGCAGGAAGTAGTGGAAGTCCTTGATACACAATAAAACATTTGTGTAAGGTTGTGAGAATAGGCTGAAACTGACTATGCAGCCATAACTTAAAACTGAATTCTGCACACATGTGAAGAAGACAGCTAAGAACATTGTGAAAAGTAGGCCTTTGGAAGATAAGAACTAAGTTAAAAGCCAAAGGATTTGTGAAAGAAATGCTGTCAGAAAATGGAAGAAAGGGGTTGAGTGCTGAGTGCAAGGAAACCCCATCAACTATCAAATTTACAAATAAATGAAGCAAAGGTTTTGAGGGAGGAACAAAAGGAAATCTTGAAGCAGCTCAGAATCATTCTTGTCTAATTTGATAGTTTCCATTCCTCTAGTTAGTACTTCATCAAGGCTAGCTGAGTAGGATTTGGGTAAGTGGGGGTGTACAGAATAATAGCATACTATATATATATTTATTCTCCATACGTTCTATTAGAACCTTGAATGCTTGCTTGAAAGTGGTTTATGAATATTTCTACTTCTTTCTCCAGTGCTAACCAGGGCTGTGTGCTGCATACATTCCAGCCACGTATTTTTCCGCACCACCCACACAGAAAGCAAAAGAATCACAGGGTCCAGATACCTTGAGAACCTGCCTTGAGTACAACAAGTGAGTATAAGCCAAACGTGGGTATTTTTGTAGCAATGGTGAACCCCAAATCCAGGATATAGTTCATCAAACCTACCTGTAATTAGATGGAAGTCAGGCTACTGATTTTATTGTATTTTGCAACATTGCACATTTCTTCTTATGAAAAGCTTTTTTTTCCTGACTATTTTTCTCTGTCCCTGTTTTCTCTTTGCATTTCATTTTCCAAAGTAAATATTCTGTTGCAATTTTTTTTTTCATTTTTGTGTCTTCTCCTTTCTTCTGAATATTTTTTTCTTCACTGTAGTATCTCTTGAGTATTTCCCATTTGCACATTTTCCCTTTTGCACATTTTCCCTTTTGCTTGTTTTTATTTCTTTATTGTGAGTTTCAAAGCTACATTTATACTGAGTTTTGAAAGTTTTAAGGCATAATTTAATAAAGGGAGAATCTTTTTGTTTCTTAGCCATGTTATCAATATTGTAGACCAACAAGAAAGTCTTATCTTTCGTGAATGTTGTCATAAGCTGATTTAGATAGCTTATTTTCACACATATTTATGCACACAATTTTGTGCCAGTTTTTTTTCTGCCTGATGACTTATGCCCTTCTTAGTAATGCTGAACCCTTAGATTTTTTAAAAAAGTTATTACATACTGTAAGTTGAACTTACACTTGATTTTTAAAAATGGATTTCAGGCACATTTAACAACTAGATTACACATCATGCCTCTTTTCATTTCTCCATTTGTGGCATAGAAGCTCTTTGTCAACAGATGACCATGAATCTGCAGACAAATGAAAGGATATTTAGATTCCTACAATGGACCAGTGGCTGCAATAATTGATGGAATTAGCAGAGATGGCTAAACTGACTGTTTTGGTCAAAGAAAATAATATAAGTACTTTTGTTTCAACTTGGAAACTTTGTAATTGAGGTGGAAAAAATGAAAATTTGATTTTGGGTTTTGTTGATTAGATAGATTTGCTGTTATTGAAATGGCTAGTTTATGCTATTATGGAAAAGTAAATAGTTGAGGTGTGATGATAATGCCTTATTCTACTGCACCTGAGGAAGTTGGAAGTCTACACCTTTCTCCCACCTTCTTTTCTACATTTCACTCTTCCCCTTCCCCTCCCTTTTGTTCCCCACTATTTGCTTTTGTATTTTTGTACTTTATATTATAAGCTAATTAAACTGTTAAGCCAAAACAGATGACCATGAGCCTATAAATGCCAGAACCAAAGTTGAGCAAAGCCAACTATGTGGAATTCCAGATGGGAAAGAAGACAAACCCCATTGGAAAGCCTCACTGTCAGAATCTGATTTTAGACAATGCAAGGTTGCTGATAATAAGTAAATCTTAATCCAGTAGAATACCAAGTCATGTGGGCTTGGATGAGGTAATTGTGCCAAGTACTCAGCTGTCAGTTGGCTTTCATGAGTTGGAGAGCATACTGTGAAGCAGAATATGAGGACAGGCACTGCCACTTTAACCCTGTTTCCTCAAAATCAGCACACCAAATTCTGGTTTCCAAATGATGTCAAGCACATTCCTGGAACTGTCTGAGGTATTTTTGCATCATGGCTGTTTTAAATGAGGTATTGTAGAAAGTGAACAAATTCTGTTTTCTGAACGTAATTAAAATTGATTGGTTGATTGAATTTTGTTCTCTAAATATTTCTGCTCTTAGCTGTATACATATACAGGAGCAGGAGGATCACATGCATGCATTCAATACTTACAGGAATGTTTCTCAACCTTGGCAACTTTAAGAAGTGTGGACTTCAGCTTCTGGAAGTTGAAGCCCTCACATCTTAAAATTTACCGAGTTGAAAAACATTGACTTAGAACAGCCAACTGAGTTAATTCAAATTTTGTTTCTCCAAATTAGTGAACCCATTGCTTTTCAGACCAAGGATAGGCATGTTCAATTCAGAGAAATGGATTGTAGAGTGTTGTAAACCTTTTGGGGGAAAAAAACCCTCTCTATCAATATGCATGGGTTTATAGACCACAGTGAAGACATAGTTCATATTTTTGTGGCAGGATATACACTGTGAGGACTATCTCTACTTTTACACAAGGAAGCTGCAGTGAGCTTTCCCTCCCCACCCCAGAATAGAAATATAAACAATAGATCTAACTGTGTGTAATGCAGAAAAGTATACATTCATTATATTTGATGAACTTTATTATACTCATTCTACCATTAAATCTCAACAGGAAATGAAAAGATAATGCCAGTAATTCAGCCTCTCGGTGATTCTAAGATATATACAGGATAATCACCTAATTGTTAAATCCTTTTTTGCATAGGCACACTTGTCTTTATACCTTGATTCTAAGATCCAAATTGCTTTGTTTGAATTCAAAACAAGGGTTGTCCTAAAGTTACTTCTCAGATTTGATGTGTGTATAAATACAAATCACTTCACAAGAACATATCAGTATGGCAATACATCAGGTGAGGGTCTTGTGAGGGCCAAGTGTGGGTCACATCAGGTGAGAATTTTGTGATGGGAGGATCACATCAGGTGAGGGTCATTGGGAGATGAAGTGCCAGTTTTGGTGGGGGGGTTGTCTGTGGATTCGTTGAAGGTTGGCACTGTTGCTGATTGGTTGTGTGGTTGATTTGAATTTTTGGGTTTGTAGGCTGGTTGAAAGTCAATGTGTCTGTTGATGGAATTGCTTGTAAGATGTAAGGTTTCAATAAACTGGTGAGTGTGGTGGGTGGTAGCATGGCCAATGATTCTTGTATTCTTGCATTCTGAACTACAGCTTTAAATATCTTTGGAGCAGTGCTTATTTTCTTGAATTGCTGTCTTGTATCATTCTTTTTTAATGATTTCTGGGAGACTAATTCTAAGAAAGAGATAGAGATGATTTCTGTCTCCATTTACTGATGCATTTAGCTGTCATGATCAACTGATAAGAGTCTAGGTATCTCCTATTAAGACAGACTTATTGCACATGTAAATAGATTTAGAATGCATATATTGCTGCAAATGGGATGCCAGAACCTTAAAACAAGCCTGAAGGGTTGTACATAATGTGATTTCTTCTTAATGTCCAGGAGAAGGCACCATAACTACTGAAGCTAGTATTCTTGAAATCTTTAAAAACGCAAACAACATGAAAATGTATCTATCAAGTACCCATATGTATAGCATTAGAACAAACATTCAAAATATTGACAAGGCATAAAAAAACTGGTAAATGATCTAACATTTCTAAACAATTTTAATTAAGCTGCAGGGAGAAAAAACCCTGCTCTGCATAACATAATGGCTCTTTTACCAAAACGTTCTATATTTGTTTTCAATTCTGCACACAAATTCTGTTCTCATCGATCTGAATCAATCTGATCTGGAGGAAGAATTGAGAAGAATGTCATATGAATCAGTTCCAGATTCAAGCATTTAGATTTAGGTCACTTATAGATTTAATATTTGATTAAAAAAAAAGATTGTCCAGGTCCATGGTTTATAATAGGGAAGCATCAAAATGCCTGCAATGATTTGTTTTTTGTTTTTGACAGAATGTGATGAAATAGCAGGGATAGTAGAACTTTAGAAGACATGAAGCCTGCAAGCTTTTTTTAGCTCAGTAACTTTAAGGTTTTTACCATGAAGCAATATTGAAATATCCCCAACACTTTTAAGATGGAAATGGCAAAAGTTCAAATAGAAGAGAATGTCTTTAGCTCAGAGTTCAACCTGGTGCTCTCTGAACTTGGTTGTATGCTTGCAGATGTTTCATTACCTGACCGGGCAACATCATCAGTGCTAGTGAGGATGGGGTCTGCTCCCTGTTTCTATACAGTAGCTTGCTCTGCAAGTTTCACTAACTACTGTGAAGGTGTTGAAAGTGAAACCCAAGGCAGTATTAACCTCGCCAACCCTGAAGAAATGTGATAGGCAGTGTTTAAAGACATAATAAATCTTCCTCTGCCACTGAGATGTGTCCATGTCACAGACAACATCTTTCAACATTCTTCATCTATGGAAGTAAAGTTGCAATATTGTGTGTTTTCTACACTGACCCCAGAACCAGGAAGAGAGCCATCAAAATAGAGCTGTGTGTGTGTGTGTGTTTCGAAGCAAGCTGATTTCATTTGCTAATTTGAAGACATCAGTTTGCAAAACAGTTTTGCTTAGGTCAAAACTTCTCCCACTTTGAACTTTGACCCACTTCTATTACATAAACAGAAGTCTTCTTGACTGAAACAAAGATTTTCTGTCACCAGAAGAAAACTTTTAAAGAGACCATAACAATTTAACTAGTGGAGACAGTGAATAGAGAATCCTTTTTGTCTCGATGAACACAGATTTACTGATTAGAAGCCTGTTATAATTGTCACTATATTTTTTTTAAATACAAAACTCTTAAAAGTTTACCCAAATATATTCTTCACTTAAATCTTTTATAATTTAAAGATTTTTTTTTATTTGCGTTTGGGACAATATTTATTTATTTGTTGTTTGTTTATTTTATTTAGTTACTTATTTATCTATTATTTATTTATTTATGTTCAATTTTTATAGCTGTCCAACTCAATCAAGTGACTCTAAATGACTTCTAATTATATACTTAAAACAATTAAAAAAATAAAATAAAAACATCTACAAAATAACAAAACCTAGCTGAAAACAATGACTTTACATTCACTGTGCTTTTACCACATCATCATCAGAAGTGAAGTTTATTTCCCAATAGTATCATAACTTTTTAAATAAGCGCAGTTGGTTGCACAGTCATCCAGCTGTTTAGAGTGGATCTGGCATTTTTATCTACAAATTGAGTTCTTCCAAAGGACCTGAGGGAAGGAGGTAATGTTTGATGGTGTTAAAGCTACAATTGCAGGATGTAAGCCAATCGTAGTAAAGCTGCCTTTTGCAATTGACTATGGTGATTTTGTCAATGCCAACAGTATTCAAGTGGTGTTCCACATAAATAATCTTCATTTAAACCTTATTATATAATTATTCTACACTGTATGAAAGGGCAATACATTATGCAATGAAACAGAAATAGGAGTGAGTTTTAATTCTGCTGTGGCAGAATTTATCAATGGCTACATTTTCACTGCAAGCATTTCTGCAAAGGCGTTTCAGGTTTTAATGAACAATTACATCATTAGGACAAGGAAGCTCCAGGGCTCAATACTTTATCACCTTCAGGTGAACTGCCAGTGGGTGCAATGGACCTCAGATTGATGGAGATAGCGCTGCCACAATTAACTAATTTCTAGCCATTTCTATCTTAGAGCATTGTGATGGATTACAAGTGTCATTTCCATCAAAATGGATCTGAAGGTGGCTGTTGCTCAGAATACAACCATATGATTATTGCTGAAGGTAGGCACTCAAATCACATATTGCTTTTAATTTATTGACTCTGCAAGCTTTGTCACACATGTGCAGAAATGCTCAGACACATAGACAGCTGGGCTCAGTGTTCCCAAATCAGACATAAAAGGCAACAAGCAGGTCGTAATTTTAAACCTGAATGTAGCAATGCAAGCATTATGTTAACTGTTCTGAGATCAACAGTAGATATAAACATAATAGAAGCTTTTCATTATGCTGAACCAGAACTCAATAGAGACTGGGTGAAATTTTAATAATAAAAAAATATGCACAAATTGGGGGATTGTTTATGATATGTAGAATGCTTTTATTTGATCTTTTCACCCCAGCCGCCCTATCTCAGCAGGTGTAAAAGTAGATAGTCTCTTATGGTACCTTATTCCAAGGATAACAGATTGGGAAAAAAAGTTGACTAGTTATTCCTCTCTACATTTCCTCTTAATAATCTCCCCTTTATTCATAAGGGAGAACGTGGAGAATGATTGCAAGGGACTTGAGGGAGAATTTTTATAAATTCCAAATAATCATAGAGCAAAGCTGGCAAGTACTTTCATGTTGTTTCATGGCACAAATGTCTAACTCATGGCATCATGTTGTCATGTGACATACTGTGACTTTTTCCCCTTCACCAAATCAGAGGTGGGCCTGGCCAGCATGAGATGCATACAGCCAGTGGTGGGATTCAAAATTTTTTTACTACTGGTTCTGTGGGTGTGGCTTGGTGGATGTGGCTTGGTGGGCATGGCTGGGTGGGCACTGCTGGGGAAGGATACTGTAAAATCTCCATTCTCACCCTACTCCAGGGGAAAGATACTGCAAAACCCCATTCCCTCCCCACTCCACTAACCTGATTTCCAGCTCTGTTCTCCTGTGTAGGGCAACAAAGGTAGACCCAACCGATCAGCTGGGACTCAGGAGACAGAGAATAGATGGGGGCGGGGCCAGTCAGAGGTGGTATTTGCCGGTTCTCCAAACTATTCAAAATGTCCACTACCGATTCTCCAGAACTGGTCAGAACCTACTGAATACTACCTCTGCATCTAGCCCATGGGCTGCAAGTTTGACACCCCTGCATGGAGACTGTGATCCAAGGTTATTCTCAGAAGAAGACAAATGTACATACATGCTAGTATGTTTGTGATATTAGACATCATATTTCTGGATATCTTAAGCCCCTGTCACACAGCACCAATGGATGCAAAGAGGATGTAAAATGGATAGAAACACTTGCCATCCATTGGTTAACGCGATGCTTCCGTTCTGTACTCACTGCCTCCGTTTTTCATCCTCTCTATCCGTCCAGCATACCGTCTATTGAACATTTCATTCCACTCAAGAAAGTTTTGACCGCCACAAACACTTTTTGAGTGGAAAATGTATCCAACGCCGTCCATCTATACATCCGCTACGCATTATGCGGGAACATCTCCGCTTACACCGAGTCATCTTCATCTGTTATGCGTCCGCTATATCCTCTAGGCATCGCTGCACATCCGCGCAACTCGCATCCACTCAGTGGGAAAAACGACCAGGAGGAAGCGCGAAACGGACACGGACAACGGACATGCAGCGTTGAGTAGCATGGATGGAAGGAAAGGATGAAAGCGGATGCAGCTCGCATACAAAGCAAATTAAAATGGAAAAAACGTTCGGACATAGGGGATGATTCTCGGATATTGTAGGATTCTGCAGCGATGTCCTAGGACACCTAGCGGAAAACCTATATTTCCCGATAAAAAGGGGGAGGAACTCACCTGGATCTCACTTTCAGTCCAAGCTCCTGCGTGCACACCCTCGTTCACGCTCATCTGGCTCTTGCTCTTCCACAGCATCCAGTCATCTCCACCATGGATCATCACACACTCCTTTTGGTAGCCACCATTCGTTCTACAACAGGTGCGAAGCCATTCTACGGCTTCTTTCACCTGTTCTACGCGAAGAAAAGGAGGTGGCAAGAAGGTCTGGATCCGAAAGAGGATCACGAGAAGAGCAGCAGTACGTACTGTTATAACAAACTGATCGGTGGAGCTGAGAAGCAAGACCCTTGTGCATTTCCCAAACTTCGATTGAGGATGCCGTCAAGCCATGTTTGTATGAAGTTCGTGAGCGGGTGAGACCCGAGGTGAGCAAGCAGAGCACCACTTCTGGCCATGCCTGGACCCTGGGCTCAAGGTTCCACTGACTCGCTGCGCCACCTGGCCTCCAAGGACCACATACAGCGAGCATGCCAGTATGGTTCTGGAGGGTTGCCACAACAACACCCTATCAGCATTGTGTCAGAGAGAAGTGGTGCACTGGCCCCCCATCATTGAATCGGAATACCTGGTGAGGAGCATCTCCAGTGCCCCTTCCACACTGAAGCAAGCTGGAAGAAAGTTGCAGGCAGTTGTATCAGAAAGTGGAAACTTTCCCCCAACACGTTGGAGCCTACATCGGCAGCACTTGGCAGCCGGTGCAAGCTCCAGCCAAGTTCAGGTCCAGCTTTAACAACCTACCAAGGGTCTTACTTCAGCATCTCCTCTTCGTCCCATGGTCGATGCTGACTACAAATTCATGTACATCGATGCCTTCAGGCAACGAACTCATCTCTTCAGATGCCCAGGTATACAACGCCATCATCTCCAAGGAGGGGCTTGGAACGCTACAACCTCATCAGCTGGGCTTCCCAGATTCCAGACCCCCTGCTCCCAACGACACCACAAGATGTCCCTACTTGTCATCGTGGGGGATGACAGCCTTCTCCCTCAAACCACCTCATGAAGCCGCTACACTTCCAGATGCCTCACCCATGAAGGAGGATTTACGACTGACAGGCTGTCCAGGGCCAAAGGCGTCGTGGTGCTTGAAGACACGCACTTTGCGCATCCTCCGCAACAGGTTCCAGGCTACTTTCTCAACCACCATGCAGCAATCGCCCACAGCACCGTGAGAGGATCGTGGAAGCTTGCTGCATCCTGCACAATCTCATCGCACCCGATACCCAGTCTTGCAGACAGCTCGTGGACCTCCAACAAAGGCAATGGACATGGAGCCTGGTGAATGGAGGCAAGGCAAAACGCTGATAGATAATGTGGATGTGGCCAAGGCCCCAACAGAACTTCACGTGAAGGGAACGAAGCAGCAGCAACCTCCTGAAACACTGGGTCGCAAACTGCCCCAGGCTGTGCAGCAGTGCAGGAGCCAAGACAGGATGATAGATGATTAAGGATGCTTCTTAAGGCCTGTCTCATCACATGATGAGATTGCTCGGCCATGTATTTGATGCTCCTACAAATGACAGGTCACTTATAAAAGGTGTGTTTATGTTGATAATGTGATGGCCACTGATCTAATTGTTTATGATAATTAAAGGGCCACCACGATTGTGGCACTGGGGAGGAGTTGGACATATACAGTCCCACTCACTGCTTTGCCACTTGAGGCTTTATCATATCCTCACAGCTCTTCACCACCCCACAGGTATCCTAACCCAATCCCACACAGCTATTTACCCATCCCAAAGGTATCCCTCCCATCCCACAGCTATTACCCATCCACAGTAATCCCTCTCCCATCCCACAGCCTATTACCCATCCCACAGGTATCGCCTTGCCCATCCCAACAAGCCATTACCCATCCAAAGGTTATCCCTCTGCCATCCACTGCTATCTTAAACCCATCGCACAAGCAATGCAAAGGCTTAAACCTTTCTAAAAGTTTTCCACCAAGACTTTATTACTAAACAGAACTGTAAGCACAGTTCTGTGAAGCAAAGATAGATCTTTGTTTAATAACAAAAACTGTAAAAAGAATAATAGACCACAGTGTTCCCAAGCAAAGATAAAATCATCAGGTAGCAAACCCAGTCTGTGGCACTCTTCTCAATCACTCTGAGGCCGTTGCCCATCAATCTCGGGCGGAAGGTCCCAGGTGCTGTAGAGGTGTGCTGTGCTGGAGTGCTGGTCTGAGGAGCCATGGGGTGCCTGGCCCCCCGAAGAGGACAACAGGACGGTCGCTCTGTGTGGAGGACAGCTCTTATCAAGACTTGCCTTCCGCTGATGCGTTGAGAGCCCCCTTGCCTTCCAGTGACATGTTTCTCCGAAACTCATACAAGTCTGACCGTTGCTTGGTGTGGTGTTAGGGAAGGAGGAGTGTATGGGGGATGTCTCGGCTGTCAGGTCGACGAGTCGGTGAGGCGTGCCGGGTCATCTGTGTATGGCTTGGCATCTCTGTGCATGACGTGGCCATGTCCATGTCGCATCTGAGTGGCCATCCGGTAGCGTCGTGCACCGCCTGGCGCATTACCGATGGAAGCCCTGTGCCTGACTGGGAACGGCTGCCTGTTGCGCTGGAGCTCCTGGTAGACGTCCGTAGATACGTATGAGTGGCCTGTGGAAAGCCTTGGCCGACAGGGCTATGACCTATTATCCTGGGTGTGCGGAGGAGCAGACCCTGGAGCTGGGTGGTAGCAGTTCAGCGGGTTCATGGGGTTGTGAAGAAAGACCGGTGTATCCTGTCCTTATCACACTAGCGTACTGTATTCTGGACGCATGTTCATGAGGTCTGTTACGTAGGTGAGAGAAGGGCTTGCGCGTGGGAGATGTCGGTGCTGTACCGCTGAGAGAGGTGAGATCTACGCTGCTATTTGCACTGCTTCCCCTGGACATCTTCCAGCAGGACCAGCTGTGGCTCTCGCCCCTCTGTCCTGGCTACTCTGCCTGCTTTTTGTGGAGTGTGGAGCTGGGGTGGTGTGGGTTGTCTCTGTGGAGTGCCCCTCCTTGCTCCCACTGCACAACGGGGTCCCTCCACATCTCCCCCATGGGAGTACAGCTGTCGATGGTGGTCCTCCTGCGTGGGGTGGCCTCCAAATACACCTGCCATGGACATGGTAGCTGTCATCCTGGCTGAAAAGGGTGGCTCTCTGAGGGAGAGGAGTTGACAGAAGGCTGTCCTGGTGGCGATCTCATCCTCCAGGAAGCTGCACCTGGCCATCACGCAGGTCTCCTCCGTCCGTCAAGCTTGACCGTGCTCCTGCCAGATTGTCTTGAGCGGCAGACTTCCAGTACCAGCTGTTGCATCGTGCTTCCCACCAGCCGAGGAGCACCTCCAAAGTGTAGCCCAGGCTCTACCACCTTCTCTCTCCAAGACAGCCTGCGTCCTTTTTGTGTCTGCGATAAGCCTGTGTTCCCTCTCCGCCATACGATACTCGTTCTCCCTGCATCATCCTCCACGCCCCCTCATCCTCATGTTCACTCTTCGATGTGGTCTTGCCATCCGTCTCCCCGTTCTCGCGTCTATGCCTCCTTCCTCCCTCTTGGCAGGCCATCTGGCCCTCCATCCAGAGGGCCGGCTTCCGAGGTTGTAGGGCTGCTCCTCCACCACCACCCACCACCACAGCAGTCAGCCAGAGACAGATCAACAGTTGCAGCAGAAGGCAGAAAGCCAGCTGACGCTACCAGACACGACACACCAGCACGAGCAGCATCCAGCGCACCAGTGTCAGCAGCTAGCCGACCAGCCATGCAGCACCAGCGGACTAGCAGACCAGGAGCCACCACCAGCACCAGCAGGACCAGGCAGACAGGAGCTACCAGCAGCGACCAGCAGGGACCAGCAGGCACCAGGCAGCATGCTGCCAGCAGAGGAAAGCCACCAACAGAAGCCCCAGCAGCAGGAGCAGTGCCAGCAGAGGAAGCCCCAGCAGAAGCCCCAGCACAGGAGCAGCGCCAGCAGAGTCAAAGCACCAGACAGACCAGCCCGCCCACAGTAATGCAGCCAGGAAGCACCAGCCACAGGCAGCAGTAACACCAGACAGAGCCAGGCAACCAGCAGCAAGAAGACCAGTCAAAGCACAGCAGCGCCAGCAGAGTAAGCCCCAGCAGAAGCCCATACCAGGCAGCGCCAGCAGAAGCTCCAGCACCGGCAAGGTCAGCCGAGCAAGCAGAAACCCCAGCAGAATCAGGAGTCAGGGCCAGAGGGGTGGATGGTGCCCTGTCCTTGCAGGGCTGGCAGCAGATGGCAGAGAGCTTCCTCTTGTTTCCCCATGGTTCGTTGGCTGCTGAGTCTGTGTCTGGGGACAGTAGGTCTCATTGTCTCTGAACTGGTGACCTTCAGCTTGCGAAGCTGCGCTTCCCTTATATTATCACACACGGGCTGACAGACAATGCATCCTCCCAGCATGTGCAGTGGTACGCTCTGCATCCGCTAGGCATCCGTAGGCATCCGCTAAGGCATCCGCTAGGCTGTCCTGTGATGCATCGGCTTCATTCCGGCGCATCCGCTCTTCGCATCTGTTCCTTCCGTTGCGCGTCCGCTTCGACCTGTGCTCCCCCGCGCACCCCTGCGTGCCTGCCCACTCACTTCCACTCCACTGTAGGTTTACCGTAGAGAATCGCTTCATCCCACTGGCTTGCTTCGACCATCCTCCTCCGCCGTCCCGTTAATGTCCCTTCTCGTTGTATGTCCTGCCTTCTGCTTTTGCAAATTCGGGGCACTTTTGAGAGCGGATAACAACGGATGGAACATTTTCTCGTCCACTGTGTCCTTTTTAGATACGTTTTGCATCCATCGGCCTATGAGACAGGCCCTTTATTAGGAACAAACAACATTTGGAAAAAGACAACTCTCACCTTTGACTAGATACCACAAATTTCCTTTTTTTGTCCTGGTAAGTCACCAGAAAAAAAAGTTTATATGCATCCTATCAATTATTCCGATCCCTTCCAATTCATTGTTTATGTATGACTTTGCCTTTACAATATTCAAAAATACCTTGTTCTCTCTGTGAAAGGCTCTCTAAATAGCTTCTAACTTGTTTTATATGTGCTGTAGGATGGTTTCAGTTACATCTTCTATTATCTGCTAATTCTGGGTTCTTATACGATGTTGTTAGAAAAACTAAAGTCGACCAAGGAACTAGGCTGTCATAGGGTATAGCTATGGGCTCAAGCTGATTTTCTTTTCTTTTTCTTTTCAACTATCTTCTGTGAAAGAAATTTTCCTATGAGATTCAGATGGATAATAAGCCAGCAGGGAGATCCTATGGATCCTAAGCAGTACATATATTTTTTAAAATATTTTTTTTTATTTTTAATATAAATATAAATAGAAAGAGCAATGTATTTAATATCCATATAAACAGTTTGTTGTCTGTTAACTTTCTACTGCAGCCAAATCACCATGGCCAACTTGCCACAGGACAACTTGCCACAGGACAAAAGTTACAGAATATCAAAAAAAAATATGTTGGAATAGAATAATTTAAGAAAGGATGTAAAAGGAAGGACAAAATGACAAGTTGGCCATGACAGGTTAGCCATAGCTAGTTGTCTTATTCCACCCAATACTCTGCATAGCAATTGCAACAGGGAGAGCCAGGATTGCATGGGTAACTTGCTTAATGATAGCAACAAGTTACAATTGTAATTCTGGGCTCAATTGTGGTCATAAGTTGAGGACTATCTGAACAGCCTTCTCCTTTCTCTCTCTTTCTCTTTCTTTCCTCTTGCTTCTCTTGTGGAACTTATCGCACATTTCTAAAATACTTAATCAGAAACATTCCCTTGAAAATGGTAAGAATATTCCTAAGAAATATACCAAGTAGTGCTATTGGAATGTTCTTTCTGATAATACACTTCATTTAAGTAAACTCAAATTATATCAAAGTATAGCATCACCATATGAAGGTGTTGATGCTTTTGATAACAGCTCTTGGAAAAGATCACGTCTGGAATTGCTCTAACATTTCATGCCTCATCTGAGACAACACAAACTATTTTAACAACTTTCTCCTCAAGAGTAATCTGTCCTCTTTTGCTTTTTTGTCTTATGAAAATAAAATCACAACACCACTTTTCCATGTTCTCTCATTTATATATAATTTAATGGAGTCACTTAAAAAAATTAAATACATGCTCATTTATCAAACTTGATTGTTTCTATAGTTTTGACTGTCTATTTTAGTATATTAGAAGTGGGCATAAAACATTGAACAAGCAACAACAATAGCAAACATTTCCTCCAGCTAATTCAATCATTTTTGAAACAAGATCTGGATCCATCTGGCCTCATGTATGCACATAAAATACGAAAGTCTTAGCAAAAATTTGATTCATCTTGCCTCTTACATACATTCAGTACAAAAGGCATCATAAAAGCCTTGAAAATACAGTGAAGAGCTGAAAGGTAGTGGGAAAAAATACTAACAGATAGTTAGCAGAAAGCTTGTAGAATTAGAAGGAATATTCTGGCAAATTACAACATAATCCACCAAGCACAAGAGACTGCTTCACATCAAAGTAGATCATTGGTTCACCTGGCTAAGAACCTTTTGTAACAATGAATATTTTTTATGTCATGGGATGCACTCTCTCAGGGGTAATTAAAAAAGGAATATTTAGCTTTCAAAACTGAAAGAAAATATGAGTAGAACCAAAAGTAAGAGAGGGGAGCCATTGACTCTCAGTTTTTTGTCTCTCACATTCACTTCTCCTTTTTGATATCCACTTTTCTCCAAGCAGCAGAGAAGGGATCTGAAGAACTTTCACTGAGGATTCAGGCAGATTTTTCAAAAAGAACTTTTGAGATTAGACTAAGGAAAATGATTGGAGTGGCAAAGGAACTTTAATAATACATCAATATTTATTTACTTAATGGGCAGGCAAAAAAGTGGCAGTGACTTTTGACTCCCTGCTGGCTTCCTCATTGACTTCCTTGTGGAAGCTGGCAGGGAATGTCACAAAATCATGATCCTGTGATTGTGGAGATACTCTTCTCAGATGATCACAGGATCTAACATTGGGGGAAAAATTGTCAGCCTAAAATTCAGTGTTAATTCTGATCACATTGGACTGCGCTACCTTTCCCTTAAAGGAAGATCCAATGGATCACAAGGTTGTCTAGACATAGCTAGGTGAAAGAATTATGTGCTACTGAAGCAGAGAAGCCATTGCATAACTCAAAATAAGGTATAAGTCAGAACTAAGATTCATTTTGCAAGTAAATGACTGTTCTGAAATTTTCTTTCTTGGAATTTCCAAGAATTGGCTTGAAAAATAGTTGCTATGTGAATTTTGTGACTTTGTGGGAGAGAGTAACTGAGTTAGATAAAGTTAGACAAAGTTAGATAAAGTAATTGATTAATTTTTCTCTAAGGCTGATGTTTATAATCATGTAATCCATAAAATTGAAAATGCCACTTTTGGGGGAATTATGTGAGTATGAGGGGTAACGACAGAATTGACAGCATATAAAATTTATCATCATTTCATTTGACTTTGGTCAAAGACCAAAGGAAAACAAAGAAACAATGTTACCTTTAACTAATATTATCCTCTAGAAAGAATATATTGAAATACAAATTCACAAATCAAATGTTAAAATTAAGGTTTCCACAGCAATGAAAACAGAATTTGGCAATGCTTCTTGAGATCTTGGACCATCTGTTATGTAAGAGAAGTGAATATTCATTTATGAGGCCCCATAATTATGATTTAGTAATGCTTATTAGATTGACTCACCAGACAACATGGGGGTGGGGAAGGCCCATCCCATGGCTGCTCCCCTATGGGGTACTGCAGAGCTTGGTACATTTTCTATTCCTTTTTAATATTCCTTTTTAACATCAACATGAAATATATTCAGCTTTACATTTCCACCTCTGGAGCAGATGTGGGCAGGTTCTGATCAGTTCTGGTAGCAGGAATTTTGAGTAATTCAGAGAACCAGCAAATACCACATCTGACTGGAGATTTTACAGTATCCTTCCCTGCCTTGCCTACCAAGCCATGTCCACAGAACTGGTAGTAAAAGAAAATTGAATCCCACCACTACTCTGGAGACCCAAGTGATGCTATGGCTGCCCTTCCATGATGCCTGGAGGCTATGGGGACATGGATGGGGAACATCCAGGGAATCAGATTTCAACTGAACTCTGGTAGACAGAGTGGCTGTGAATATGTAGAACTTCAGAATCCAGAAGTTTATCATCTTAGTGCTGGATGGGGTGACTCTACAGACAGACCTGGTGCACAAGCTGGTGTTTTTCCTAGGCTCACAACTGCTGCTCAAAGAATAGATGGCAGTCGTGGTTAGGAGAGTCTTCTCATAACTTTGTGTGGTACACCAATTGTGCCCTTTTCTGGAGCATGGGGTCTTGCACTCAATCACTTACACCCTGACCATTTTTCCTCCATGCTGCAGCGAGAGCCCAGGATGGGTAAACTCCTTCTTATGATGTCATTAAGCTGAGTCTGTACTTGTATATAAAAAGCCAGTCCCCGGCAGAATCCCCAGGTTTGACTCAGCTTCTTTAAGTCACAAGCTGTGTCTCTGAAAGCGTTAGCATTTTATTCAGCGATTTTCTACAGAAACTATCTTGTTTCAGTCAGCTCCTGGGGATCTGGGCAGTTGCAACTTCAGGAGAGTGGGGCTCTGTTCTCCTGCAACGTTGGGATAAACTTTTTCCCAAACGCTGCTAGGCAAGCAGGGAAGCATCTGAGACCTTCCACATAGCTGCAGTTTGTCCGATCATAAAACTGATCGGCAAACTGATAACAGAGCCAGCTAGCTGATTGCATGGGAGGTAATCTCTTCCTTCTGTGGCTGATCTGATTGCTCAGGGCTCGCAATAGCCTAAGGAGTGAAATTCACTTCTCAGAGCCATCAATGAGCAGTGGCCATCTTGGAGTGCAGTCTCTTCAGACACGAGGTGAGCAGCCATTTTAAGTGGCCTGGTGGCCATTTTCAGGGCTCTAAAGACCCAATTCCACCGCCTGCCATCCTTAAGCACTTTTGAGAGCCATTTTCTCAATGCTTGAACCTTGCTTATTTTAAAATGGATCAAGACAATGCTCATGCAGAGCTTTCCCCCCAAGTGGAACAGGCCCTCCAACCTACTAAAAGGAAAAGACGCAGACAACGTACTGCTCAGAGGGAAGTGGCTGCAAAAATCAGAGCTAAGGCTCTAACCCCTAAGAAGACAACTCAGGCTGAGTTGAAGGCACAGAAATGCAAACATGCGGCTCTAAAGAGACAATTTAACAAGACTATTCAACAAATGAGAGGGCAACTGCAACAGGCTTCCCAGCCAGCCGAAAATCAGGGTTTCCAGAGAAGCCCCTCCCAGGGGAAGGGAAGTTGTTCATTGAGGCTTTGGACCCCCCCCCCCCACCCGGTCCTGTGTCCTGAGAGATTTGAGGAACAACTAGATCCTCAGGATTCAGCAGGTCTGGGCCACATTTCCAGCAAACTTCTGGGCCCTATGCCCCCTCTCTTCCCTTCCAGAGTCAAGCCTCCCAGATCAGGCTGGAAGCCACCTTCATGCCCACTGCAGCTGGCCTTTCAGCCCTGCACTACCTTTGATAACAGACCCAGGGAGATCCAAGATGTTGTTTCCTTAGCCATTAGACAGGGATTTGCTGAAGATTTTCAACAGATTCTTTGAGTCTCTGAAAGGGTTCAGGCCCTTCTCTCTTCACTCTATGGCTTCCTTACCTCCACAATGAGTTTCAACAGACCCCAAGACCTCAGGGTCCTTCTTCACAGGCAGAATGGGAGGAGTATGAAGGGAAAGAAAGTGCTCCCCATCTGAACACCAGTTGTTCCTCTCGTTCAGAGCATGAAGAGGTGAAATCTGTGATCGCAATCTTTCAGAGGGAGAAGACTCTCATCCAGATCAAGCCCTCCTCTGCATTAGTTCTTAAACCAGCCCTCTTTAAACCCTTACTTAGCAAGGTGCTGGTCACTGCCAAGCTGTCACCTGAGGAAGCAGCACCTGAAACACAAGGGGAACCCTCTGGCAAGGAGACTCACTCTTCTCCAAGCCAGTAAGACACACAGAGTTTTGCCTTCTCCCTTTTGTTTCACGACATGGTCTAAGGATTAGTGCGCTTCCCTTCAGCAAGGTCCTCATCCATCATCTTTTGACAAGTGATTCTATAATGTCAGCATATCCCTAGCCAACACCCTTGGTAGACACTCCAGTTGTGGCAATCATTCTCCTCTTCAGAGGATATCCTGAAAACCAGAAGACAAACCATTCTGAAAAGACCCTCAAGCGCACACGCACCAAAGCAGCTGTGGTGGGCTGTTCGGCTGCTTCGATTGCTGCATTGTTTTTCACAAGGGCATCTCTATAATGGCTGCACCAACTGTAGGACTGATTGCCTCCTCTGACCATAGGTCTCATCAAGACCTTACAAAAATTAAATAGCAGTGGCAGAAATTTCTCTGTGGATGCCACCCTCAATTCCGCCAAATTTGCAATCAAGGGCCATGGCATCTTCGGTGCGCAGCAAGAAGGCTTCTGTGGCTCCGAAATTGGCAGGTGAGTCATTGCCGCAAATGGAAGCTGGCCTCTGCCCCTTGCATAGGAGACAAGCTTTTCAGCGAGTCTCTAGAGCTTGTATCTCATCAAGACCAGAGATAAACGTACAATTTTTTCCTCCTCTGGGAAAAAGAGCTGATCAGCTCCTTATCGCACACTGCCTTTTGGGCGGAGTACACTTCCCGTTTTCCTCGGCCACAGAGGGCATATTTCTCACACCAAGACCAACGTCAAGAAACCACCTGCAGACAACAATCTTCTGGCTGGTAAATGGCCCTTTCGGGGAAGGGGGTTGTGCCTTCTGTCATCTACCAAGTAAATACCCGCTCGTCTCCCCACCCATTGGAGGTAACTTAGCCTTCTTTGCCTCCAAATGGGAAGAGTCAACAACAGATGCCTGCGTGCTCAACCATTTTTAGGTCAGGGCTACAATTGGGAATTTCTATTGTCATATTCAAGAACATTTTGATTTGTCCCATTTCATGGGACACTTCAAAGAGAGCCCTAATGAATTTGGCCATTCAATGCTACTCGATATAAGGCTATCCAACCAGTTCCCAAACTTACAACAGCGACATGGATTTTACTCTAATGTTTTCATTGTTCCCAAAGCCTCGGGGGAGTGGCGAGCCATCCTTGACCTAAAATTTCTCAATTTGTCAAATACAGGCGATTTAAAATGCAGACACTACCATTCTATCTGAGAGCGTTTGGGAGGGCAAGCTCCTTTCTTCCACTGATCTCACGGAGGCTTACCTCCACATCCCCATCTGGCCTCATCATTGCCAGTTTCTCCGTTTTTGTTCCAGAATGCCCACTATCAAGCCCTTCCCTTCAGCCTCTCATCAGCTCCAAGGTCTTCACAAAGATTCTAGCAGCATTGGTGGCTACCTCCGTCTGTTCCAGTGAGGATCCAATGCTACTTAGATGATATGTTGATACTATCCTCTTCCATCCACTCGGCCCCATCGGGACTTACAAATTAACTTCTGTCTTGCCTCCAAAGCCATAGGTTTTCCATCAACACCAAGAAGAGCCATCTCTACCCACGACCAAACTGTTACACTTGGGAGCAAGTCATTGACATCACTTTGTGCCGGTTCCCTGCTCCCAGATCGTGAAAAAAGTCTTGCAGAAGATCATCAGCTAATGATCAACAACAACAGACTATTCCACTGTTTGATGCTGTCCAAACTACTGGCAAGAACTGGTCTCCTGTACTGGCATCCATCTCATGGGCACGGCTGCCCTCCCAGTCACTCCAATGACTCCTGCTCCCCTTTCAATGAGCAGTAACTAGCCACTCATCAATTCAAGGTCCTGCTCTCTCAACAGACCCAGTGGTCCTCAATTGGTTGGCTCTCCCCATCCTTCTGGAAGGGTCCAATTCAAGGGACCAGACAGGCTAGTAATCATCACAGATGCCAGCCGTCTGGGTTGGGGCTCCATATGCGAGAGCCAGATAGCTCAAGGCGTTTGGTCCAGATCAGACAGCACCCATCCCATAATTGGTTAGAGCTCAGACGCTATCTCTCTGCGCTCTCAAGCATTTCAGAACCTTGGTGACTGGCTCCCATGTTCTTGTGTTGGTGGACAAATATGGCCACAAAGGCACACTCAACAGATGGGGGAATGAGATCCAAGGCACTTATGAGGGAGGCAGAATGTTTGGGGCTATGGCAATGAACATCTGTTGTCGATCTCAGTGGATCACATTTCCAAGAGTCGACTCTTCCCAAAGCTGACTGGTGAGCAGGAGTTTTAGTTGACCCGCAGAATGGTCCATTTCCTCCATCCCTGTGCAGGGATCTTTCCCTCAGATTCAGAACTCTGAAGTGGATCTCTTCTCCACTCTCAAAATGCCCAAGTCAACAGATTTCTTCACCAGGTTTCCTGCCAGGAGCAGAGGGACCAATGCTCTTCATTGCAAATGCCCCCAGGTCTCCTCTAACACCTTTCCCCTTCTTCGCATCAATTACGGTGGTCATAAGCAAGCTGTTTGGTGGAACTAGCGGAGTTAATTCTCCTGGCACCCGATTTGGCCAAGGAGGCCAAGGTTTGCAGACCTGGTCAACCTGTCTGTGGCTTCTCCTTGGAGGATTCCGGCCCATCTCAACTCCCTGCACCAAGGACGCCTGATCCATCAGAACCCCAGTGGCTCAAGCTAACCATGTGGCACTGAGTGGCAGCAGTTAAGGGAGGCTAATCTCCAGAGGGGTTATCCTCACCATCCAGGTGTCTCACAAGCCTTCTACAAGGCACTTCTATGATGCCACCTGGAGGGTTTTCTCCCAATGGTGCCTCAAGGATCTCCTTCCTCAGCCCAGTTGGCAGAGGTTCTTAGATTCCTTCAGGATGGCTTGGAGAAAGGTTTAGCCCTCAGTACCTTACATCACCAAGTAGCGGGTCTCTCCTCAGCTCTTTCATGGGGTTCACTTCCTTCCTTGTCCCATCACCCCTCAGTCAGGAGATTTTTGGAAGGGGATTCCAACCTACACCCTCCTGTGGTGCACAGGTATCCTTTCTGGGACCTTCACTTGGTTCTTAATACCCTTACAAAGTCCCCCTTTGAACCCTTTAGAACAGTATCTCTCCAATTCCTAACTCTAAAGATAGTTTTCCTCATTTCTATCACTTCAGCCAGAAGGGTGTCAGAACTGGCCACCCTTTCTATCAGGCAGGATCTTTACACCTTTCACAATGATAGGGTTGTTCCCCGTCTGGACACCTCCTTTATCCCAAAGGTTAACACTTGGTTCCACCGGTCCCAAGACATTGTGTTCCCTGACTTCTGTCCCCTTCCACACCATGACTTAGAGTGCAAGTGGCATACTCTAGATGTCAGAAGGGCTCTTAGAATTTACATCAAGCACACTTCCCCTTTTAGCCATGTTTGTCTCCTTTTCCCCTTCTCACTTGAGGAGCAAGGCCTCTTCCCCTACTGTTAGCAGGTGGGTCAGGACGTGCATCGCACAAGCCTACAAAGTGGTGGCTCTTCTGGTACCCCATGGTCGAATGGTGTACTCTACCAGAAGTGCGGCCACTTCAGCTGCCTGGGCCACCCAGGCATCCTTGGAAGAGATTTGCAGAGTGGCCACGTGGACATCCTTGTCTCCCTTCATCAGACACTACCATTTGGATTCCTTTGCCTCGGTGATGGTGGCCTTCTTCAGCAAGTGGTTCCACCGTCAGAGTGATTGGTCAGACAAGCTTTGATATGTCCCATCCTAGGCTCTTGCTGCAGCATGCAGGAGAATGGACATTGATAAATTTACCTGTGAACGCCCTTTGTATCTATGCTGCGAGAGAGCCCAGCCCCTCCCCTGGTTTGTGTGGAGATGGTAAGGCATGTTAATGTATTGGACTGTTTTGCTTTCAGAGACACTTCTTCAGTCTGTCAAGTATCTTCACCAAAGCTGGGGGTTCTCCTGGGGGCTGGCTTTTTATATACAAGTACAGACTCAGATTAATGATGTCATAAGAAGGAGTCAAACCATCCTGGGCTCTCTCGCAGCATAGATAGAAAGGGCATTCACAGGTAAATTTACCAATGCCCAGTCCCACTTGGATTATTGCAACATACTCTACATGGGGCTATACTAGAAGAACATCTGGAAGCTATAATTGTTCCAGAATGCAGCACCATGGACAGTTTTGGAGGCCCCTAGGGTGACAATGTAACACCACTATTATGCAGAATTTCTACTTCTATGTAAAGTTGAAGGTACTGTAAAAAAATATTATAACAGCATTGCAGTAACATTCATGCTAACTGATTTTGTTTAATTTCATCTTATAGCCATTGTAATAAAAGTGAAATTTTGCAAATGCAAGTTTTGCCCTCTCTTCCTTGTTATGCTTCACATGGCTATTGGGCTCTAATTCAATGACATCCTATACAATTTGCCCAAGATCTATGTTTATCTTGAGGGAAAGCAGTATTGTGATATATGCCTATCCATTTTCTCCACAAATGCATCCCTTTAATTTGATAGGTCTTAATCTAGGGTAATAGGAAAAAACAGATCTTAGTCCTATTGTTTGCTGTGGATTCAATCTTTTGGGTGGGTGGAGGAACAAAGGAGGAAGAAAGCTGTTAAACAAGCATTGGGAAATACTTTTGTCTCCAATTTAGAAGGGAATAGCAAAATGCTTTCTCTTTGACAAAAGGCCCCCTGAATCATTTGAGACCTTGGAACATTTTTTTTCTGAGAGAGGCAAATACATGTTCCCAGGTGCTCATCTTTCCTATTCTGTGTGATTCTATTTACATCACTTATCCTTTAGAGAAAAAGTTATCAGTCTGATTATATCTAATGGAAATAAGGAATCTACTGAAAACCCATATAACATTAGTTTTTCTTCCTCTGCAGTTTTCCAACTTAAAGGGTAATGATCAGTCAGAGCCAAGGGCGGTGAACTAATGAGAAAGAATGAACTCTTAATCCAATCATTTGTCTTTAAGCACTCCAGTCTCAAGTCTGATACATTATATATATATATAGCGAGAAGCTGTGAGAAGGCCCCTCAGGAACTTGGTTGAATGGCCTTGATTTGCATTTTATCTTTACATAAAGTCCCACTAGTACCTATTACAAAATTTGGGGGGAAAGGTTTGGCCTCAAAAAATACGATTGTGCTACAAATAGTTCTCCTCTTTTTGTGCAGAACTGTCAAAGATGACCAATTAGACCCACATATGCAGAATTTGAGTTAACTACTTTATTGTGTTCTGCCTATAATACAAGAATCTCCCTAGTCTGGCAGTCTATTTTTGGAAACAAATTGCTAAGGCCCCAAGAAACTTGGGAATGTGGGTGTGAGCCCTAATCTTTTGTGGTTGCACAGTGACTCCAAGCTAATTCCGTGTTCCTCCCCATGAGGAAAACATCCCAACAAGAACTTCTCAACTGAAGATTTTAATGTCATTTGGTAACACATATACTGGTATGATACTCTTTTCAAATTCTGATAGAATGGATAACTATTCACCAAATATTTGAAAATGTGCATCTGTCTAATTTATTCTTCCCAATAACCCATTTTTGTAGTTTTTCTAATTCTGTAAATACATGTTTTTAAATGTATGGATATTTCAATACCCCCATGACTTCATAGCCACATTACCTACATGTCTATTTTTGCCCATGATGCAATTCAAAAAAGTAGGGAAGTGGTATGGCTTCAGAGGAGAACAGTGAGGATCACTAATGAATGGAAAATGAACTTTATAGGAAGGATATGCTTTATTAAAAAGAATCTTAGTAGCACATTAATGGCAACAACACACTGGCATGATGATGTTATCTTGACAATGTTGTGACATATGCACCTTCATCAGACACTGACTTCATGGCACTTAGTCATTTGGTTGCAAGTATGGAAATGCAGCATTTGCATGACTGCATGTACAAATTTTATTTCTGCAATTCGTTATGGATGCTGCTAGATTCAGTAGTTTCCTAAATTATACATTATACATTCATTGAAAGAACTTGGAAGGATAACAAAAATCAATATAAGGCTGAAAGTTGGAATTAGATTATGCCAAATATTCTAAGTGGCATAGTATAGCAGCTCTCATTTTTAGGAAAATATACTACTGTCACATTTTGTTCTCAACTGACAAGATTTAGCAAGGGCTAATCATCCCATTTCATTCTTGGAAACACTTCCATTTTTTGAAGAACCATCTCAATTCCCCCTTTCCCCCTCTTAATTTGAACACTTCTTAACTTATTTTTGTATTTAATAGATAACACTCATATTCTGCCAATTTTGAGAAACTTTAAAAAATACCCAGACTATGCTGGTGCCAGAGATTGTCTGAAGTACATCTTTATGCAGTATTTTGGAAGGATAATAATAAATTTATATGGAAATTAAAGACACATAAAATGGAAAGTAACTGTTAATCTGCACAATATTTTAATAATTAGAAAAAAAATCTTGCATATCCCTATGTTTGATTGGACTTTTTAATGAGCTATTTCTTTCAAAGATATTACATACCATCTCGTTCATTGTTAAACTTTATCAGGAAATGTAGCATTTATGACCTTTTTTGGGGGTCTCAGTTCTTTCCAATTAAGTGTTAAGTGCAATATTTTGTTTCTAATAAATGTTACTTGCCATAAAATTTGCACTGTCTTAATAGACCATTTAATAACGCTGTGGCAAAACTACCAGAGCTTCAATTTGTGACAAACATCTATGCAGGTATTTAACACACTACCAAAGCATCTTCAAAAGGTTTTTAGAATTATGTGAAAGTTGGACAAAAGGAAGCATCTGCGAAGATTATATTATTACCATGTACATGAAGTAAAAACACACTATGTAACATGTTGGAATTTAGAATACTACTATAAAAATAAATTTCAGAAATAATCATATGCTCACTGGGAATATTTTTTACTGTTCAATAAGCATTCTATATGCTCATGGCACATTAGCTATATTTGTTCTCTTTCTAACTTATGTCAACATATGAACAAAATATATTTTTCTAATATACAGGGGCTATGCTAAAGATGTGAATTATCAACTAATTTTCCTATTGTTCTCTATTTACATGGCTCTTTGCATGTCATCCATCTTGGAATATTTGCCAACCTATTTTCCAAAGCACCTGAAGGCAGGACAAGAGGCAATGGGTGGAAACTAATCAATGAGAGAAGTAGAACTAAGGAGAAATTTTCTGATAGAACAATTCATCAGATGCCCCAAGTGATTCGACAACCATTTGTCAGAAATGGTATAGGGCTCCCTGCCTGAGCAGGGAATCAGACCTCCAAGGTCCCTTCCAACTTTGTTATTCTTCCATATAATTTGAGATGAGATTAAAATGAATTCTGTATTCTCAAACACAGCAATCTGTTGATGGAAAGAATCACGCTGATGAGGCAGGAACCAGTAATTCAGAAGCAAAACAGAACTGTTATGTTTATACTGGGCAGATTTCTCCCAATATCGGGCCTATAAGAAACATATCCAAATTTCTTTTGTCTCAAAAAATAAGGAGGAGAAGGTCTAGAATTTAAACCCTGGAGCACACATATTGTAAGCTTCTATTTCTGTGTTCTGCAGTCAGTAAATCTTCTGTGTAGATATGATTTATTTTTCATCAGCAATAAAACAACATTTAGCGATAGTGTATTTGTGAGTTTCTGTACGAAGCAAGTTCCTGAATTTAGGAAACTAGAGAGTTGAGATTTATTGCCACACCTAGTGAGAAGAACAGTTGGGAGCAAAGGTGTTTTTTATGCTTCATAAAATTCTGGACAAGGTGAACACCTAGAAATCCAAGATGAATTCTACCCCTCAAAAAAACCATATTGGGGGTTGATAGGCAGTTTGATTTATGTTGGAAATTTTATGAGTTAGCTGATATATGACACATTGTTTTTTAATTTTTTAAAGGTTAGATTCACAAATTTTCTTCTTTAGCATTTCTTGTACTTGTGCTGTACTCTTTGCATTATAACATGGTGGTTCACCAATCCACCCTAAAAGCAGAAATAAAAATAAAAGAGACATAATCTGTTTATTAATCCTTATTTAGACCACACTGAGGTTAAGGTAGTTTTTTTTTTAAATTAATTTGACCCAGTGGTGGGATTCAATTTTTTTTACTACTGGTTCTGTGGGCATTGCTTGGCAGGTGTGGCATGGCTTGGTGGGTGTGGCAGGGGTGGATACTGCAAAATCCCATTCCCTCCCCACCCCAATTAACCTGCTTTCCAGCTCCGTTCTCCTGGGCAGGGCAACAGGAGGCAGAGAATAGATGGGGCAGGGACAGCCAGAGGTGGTATTTGCCAGGCTTCACACCAGCGCAATGCAGGTAAGGGGGTGATGGTAGTGGTGATTGTGCGTGCATGATCAGGGGGCATGGGGGTAGGGAGCACACATTGCATTCTGAGTGCTGGTACGTGAGTGCGTGCGCACTCGTGTGCACGCAATTTTTGGCACAGGAGCCCAAAAAAGTTAGCCACCACTGAAATAGAACATATAAGTGTCTCAATGCAGGGTGCTTTGTGAAAACATAAATTAATTTTCTTTTAACTGCTTGTTCCCAGATGTGTGTCCCCACCTCAAAAAAACTTTCTTAGCCAGAATAGTTATCTAGTAATTTTGGAACTATAGTATCAACTGTTCAAAAAAGCAATAGCTGAAAATGAGAAATTAGAACAGAATGCATAAAAAAATACATAAAGTTCATCAGATTTATGTGAGTCATGAACTGCTGTCCAAAACACCTTTTCATATATGCAAAATTCAGTATTCAAAAACACATTGTTGCAATTCTTACTTTTTCAAAAGATTAATTTCTAGAATATAAATTGTTATGACATTTTGCTTTTTGTAACACATTCTCATGTTTCCACTTTCATCTGACTCCACATTTCAAACTGACTCATGATTTACAAACAGTCAGAACGCATTTGTTGACTTTCTTGCAGTTCAATTTATAGCACCTTCCTGGTGCTCCACAAATGATCAAGGCTTCAATTTGCCTCCAACTGAGTATATTCAATTTGTTTCTTGTTTGGGTGATAATTATATTGCAGTTCAAACTGAATGTAGCTTCATCGTCTTGAGCAATGCCTATTCTCTGTATTTCAATAGTATCACTGCAGTTGCAACTGTCTGGCTTGTTTCCAATACTTGCAAAACCAAAATTTAAAAAGTGTCACGCACAGCTAACCATAATTCAAACTGAGAAACATAATCCAAATAACAGTGTTTCACAAAATGGACACAATAAAGAAAAAAAAAAAAACCAAAACCAGGTGGGTTTTTTTGAAATTCTATTAAATTTGAAACAGAATGTTTGGAAAATAGTTGGCAAAGATAAATGGTTTGGCAAATATAAAATGGGCAGCATTCATTGCTATAATACTTTCATTTTTGACATTGCATAGTATTTTGCCTGAAAATATACAACTTTTGATATTGGATTTTCCCTTCCAACTATAAGCAATAATTTAATTCTGGACAGAAATATCAATTCTGATCACTTTCCTAGATAGAACCAATCTGAAAAGGTATTTTGCATGCTGGGTCAACCCTAACATGAGGTAGATGAGGTGGCTTCATCCACATTATTAGATGAAATAATTAAGGGGAGAAAATTGTCTTTTTACTCTCAGATTCTGCCTCAGGGCTGACTCTAGGAAGTATATATCATGAATTGGCTGGTAGAGGATATCAATTCTTGTTCCACCTCAAATATTAAATGCTTGAGGCTATCTCTAACCCTTAGGAATGTTGCAGTTTAGGTAGAGTTGAAAAAATGTGTGACTTTCCAAATGCTGCTGAATTGTAACTCCCAAGATCCATTGCTTCTGACAATGATGATTGGGGGAACAGTGAATCTTAACTTAGTAACATGCTCGATTGTTGTACAAGAAGTGCCAGTGCCATAATTTGAGGTAATACTCCCTTTGAAGTTAAGCCCCTGTCACATTGGCCGACGGATGAAAACGTTTGTAAAAAGGACACAGCGGACGAGAAAATGTTCCATCCGTTGTTATCCGCCATCAAAAGAATTTGCATAACCAGAGCGGACAACAACGGAAAGGTACAGATGGGGGGAGGATGTAGAGGGGATGGAAAGCGGATGCTCCACAGAAGCCTAGCGGATGGAAGCGGATGGGAGCAGATGGCACATCTGCAAGGGCTTCTGGGGGAGCACAGCGAAGCGGATGTGCAGCAGAAAAGAGCGGATGCAGAGCAGATGCCTAGCGGATGAAACGGATGCAGAGGCGGAAGCCGAGCGGAAGCAAGCAGAGCCGAGCGGCATGCACAGCGTTCACTGCGCATGCGGGGAGGATGCATTGTGTCCAGCCCGCGGAATATAAAGGGAAGCAGCTCGCAAGCAGGTCACCATTCAGAGGAAAGACCTGCTGCCAGACACAGCCTCTCCAGCCTGCCTGCCGCCAGCCCCAGCCAGCCAGCCAGCCAGCAAGCCAACAACCAACAAACCATGGGGAAGAAGAGAAGCCTCAGCCATCAAGCTGCCAGCCCTGGCAAGAGGGACAGGGCCACCATCCCACCCCCTGGCCCTGACTCTGCTTCTGCTGGGGCTTCTGCTGCTCGGGCTCACTTCTTCTGGTGCTTACTCCTGCTTGCATTGCTACTGGTGCTGGTGCTTCTACTGGTTGCTTTACTCTGCTGGCACCGCTTCCTGTTGCTGGTGCTTCTGCTGGTGCTTACTCCTGCTGGCACTGCTCCTGGTTGCTGGTGCTTTCTTGCTGGTGCTTACTCTGCTGGCGCTAGCTCTCTGGTCCTGCTGGTCCTGCTGGTCCTGTTGGTGCTCCTGGGTCCTGCTGGTGCTGCTGTGCTGCTGGTGCTCCTGGTCCTGCTGGTCCTGGTGGTCCTGCTGGTGCTCCTGGTGCTGCTGCTGGCTGGTCCTGCTTTTGCTGCTACTGTTGTTGTTGCTGCTGCTGGTGGTGGTGGTGTGTGGAGGAGACAGCCCCTACAACCTCGAAGCCCCTCTGATGAGGGCCCAGATGGCTGCCAGAAGGAGGAAGAGGCAGACATGTGATGGGAGAGGAGGCAATACACCATAGAAGAGGAACATGAGGAGGAGTGCTGAACGTGGCTGAGGGAGAATGAATATCTTTGGCGGAAGGGACACAGGGCTCTATCGAGACACCAAGAGGAGCAGGCTGCATGGAGAGAGAGAAGGCGGAGAGCCTGGGCTACACTTCGGAGGTGCTCCTCGGCTGGTGGGACACATGCACACCTGGTACGGGAACTGCACCTCAAGAAATCTGGCCAGGCCGTGGTCAAGCTGATGGACAGAGAGACCTACGTGATGGCCAAGTGCAGCTTCTTGGAGGCGTGAGATAGCCACCGAGGAGCCAGCCCCTCTCACAACCCTCTCTCTCAAGCAGCCTGCTGAGAGCCAGTCCTCTTCTGGCAAAGAGTCAGCTCCTGTGTCTAGGCAGGTATCTGTGGAGCGTGCCACGATGGACACCCCACCGACAGTTGTACTACCCATGGTGGAGCATGTGAGGGACCCCCTGACACAGTGGGAGCAAGGAGAGGGCACTTCCACCAAAGCCCACCCGCATCCACCCCCAGCTCCACGAAAGGGCAGAGAGGCAGACCAGAGGGGCAGAGCACACTGTCCTTCTGGAGATCAGGGACACCATCAGGAGCAGCGTAGATCTCCTCTCTCAGCTGGTGCACACCGACGTCCCATCCTCCAACCGCAAGCCCTTCCTCACCTACGTCAACCAGACCCTCATAGCATGTCGGAAACAGCAGGACCAGGTGGTAAAGGACAGGATCACTGATCTTCTTCACAACCCTCCAGACCCAGCTGACACTGCTCCCACCCAGTCCAGGCCTGCTCCTCCACCCCAGGGGATGTCACTATGCCCTTCCAAGGCTTTCCACAGGCCCTCACCTACCAAGGCTAGCAGCTACTAGGAGGTCCAGAAAGCACAGGCAGACTTTCCCAGTCCAGGCACAGGTACATCGGATGCCACCGGTGCCATGATGACTGATGCCACCCATGCCACCCTGCCACCCACGCCACTGATGCCCAGCCATGCTACAGATGCCACACGACACCTCACCTCGCTCAGCTGCAGACCAGACATCACCACTACACTGCTCCTTCCTCCACCCCACAGCCAAGCACCGGCCTCATAACATCTGTCATCAGTTTTGGGGCCTGACATCCCATGTCGTGGAAGGAAGGGGCTCTCAACATCATGGGACTGAGCCAGCTGTCTGAGAGCTTCCTCCACACACCGTCCCCTGTTGTCCTCTCGGGGCCAGGCACCCCAATGGTGGCCTCAGACCAGCACTCCAGCAGCAGCCACCTCCACAGCACCTGGACCCTTCACTCCTGAGACTGGGCACGCCTCAGAGTGACTCAGAAGAGTGCCAGAGACTGGGTTGCTACCTGTTTGAATTTATTTTTTGCTTTGGACACTTGACTTGGTTCATTTTGCTTTTACAGCTTGTTATTAATAAAGATTATCTTTGCTTCACACACTTGCTTCATTTACTTTTGTAAATAAAGTCTTGGTGGAAACTTTTAGAAATGGTTTAAGCCTTTGCATGCCTTGTGGGATGGCAGGGATACCTTTGGATGGGTAATAGCTGTGGGATAGATAAACCTCCAGTGCAAGCATAGTGGGACTGTAATGGTCCACCCTCCAGCTGCCACACCTTTGGCCCTTCATTATCAATAACAATGTAATCATTGATCCACACATTTCAACATAAACACAACCTCTTTGTTAAATGCCCTGTCCATTGTCGGCCACCCAACATACATGGCCCAATCTCATCCGTGTCATGAGACAGGCTGAAGGAAGCATCCATTTATCATCTATCATCCTGTCTTGCCACTCCACTGCTCAGCTGGGGAGTTGACCCAGTGTCTCAGGAGGTTGCGCTGCTTCTTTCCCTTCATGTGAAGTTCTGTTGGGGCTTGCACATCCAGAGTGTCTATCAGGTTTCGCCCTTGCCTCCATTCCCCAGGCCCTCATGTCCCCATTGCCTTGCCTGGAGGTCCATGAGCCTGTTCTGCAAGACTGGGTAGCGGGTGCGCATGAGATTGTGCAGGATGCAGCAAGCTTCCACGATCCTCCTCACGGTCTCTGGGCGATGCTGCATGGTGGTGAGAAGTACCTGGAACTTGTTGGCCAGTATGCCAAAGGCGTTCTCCACACCCGCCTTGCCCTGGACAGCCTGTAGTTGAAGATCCTCTCTTCACGGGTGAGGAGTCTGGAAGTGTAGGACTTCTTGAGGAAGGTTCTGAGGGAGAAGCGGTCTCCCCCCACAATGAAGTAGGGCACATCTTGTGTGTCGTTGGGCAGGGGGTCTGGATCTGGGAAACCCATGATGAGGTTGCGTTCCACCCCTCCTTGAGGTGACTGTGTTTGTATACCTGGGCATCTGAAGATGAGCCATTGCCTGAAGCATCAATGTACATGAACTTGTTAGTCAGCATCGACCATGGCAAGAGGATGATGCTGAAGAAGCCCTTGTAGTTGAAATAAGTGGACCCTGACTTGGCTGGAGCTTTGCAGGCCACGTGCTTGCCATCTCTGGCTCCAACTGTGTGGGGGAAGTTCCACTTCTGATACCACTGTTTCTGCAACTTTCTTCCAGTCTTCTTCAGTGGAGGGGCACTGGAGGAGCTCCTCCAGGTATTCTTCGATGATGGCCTGCACCACTTCTTCTGACCACAATGCTGATGGTGTTGTGTGGCACCCTGCAGGCGTACTGCATGCTCCTGTACGTGGTCCTGGAGGCCAGGTGGTGCAGAATCAATGCCACCTTCAGTCCAGGGTCCAGGCTTGGTGGAAATTGGTGCTCTGCTTGGTCAACCTGGATCTCAGCCGCTCCACCTTCGTCAAACATGGCTGGCGGCATCCCTCATGAAGTTCTGGAATGCAAGATGGTCTTTGTTCTCTCAGCTCCACCATCAGCTTGTTGTACAGTCCGTACTCTGCTCTTTCTCCCTGATCCATCTTCAGACCCAGACACTTCTTGGCCCGCCTCCTTTTCTTTGCGTAGAACAGGTGAAAGAGCCTATAGATGGCTTCGCACTGTTGCAGAAAACGTGGTGGCTACCAAAAAGGAGTGTGTTACGATCCATGGTGGAGATGACTGGATGCTGTGGAAGAGCAACGAGCAAGATGAAGGCTGAAGAGGTCTGCACAGCAGGGCTACTGGACTGAAAGTGAGATCCAGGTGTGTTCCTCCCCCTTTTTATAGGAAATATCATTTTTTCACTTCACTGGTGTCCTTTTGCATCCTCTAGGCATCCTGCAGACATCCTAAATATCCGAGATATTCCCTCTGCAAATGTTTTTTCCTTTTGAATGCTTTGTATGCGAGCTGCATACGCTTTCATCCTTTCTCCGTCCATGCAACTAATGCTGGTGTGTCCGTTCCGCTCCTCCCTGTGTCCATTTTCCCGCTGGAGTGGATGCGCGTTGCGCAGATGTGCAGCGGATGCCTAGCGGATATAGTGGATGCGTAATGGATGACAATGGATGTAGAACGGATGTTCCCCGTATGCGTTGCAGATGCAGAACGGACGCGTTGGATACATTTTCCGCTCAAAAAGTTTTGAGCAGCTCAAAACTTTTTGAGCGGATGGAATCCCAGTCGACGGATCCTGGACGGATAGAGAGGATGAAAAATGGACGCAGTGAGTACAGAACGGAAGCATCGCGTTAACCAACGGATGGCAAACAACGGATGGCAAGTGTTTCTCTCCATTTTACATCCTCTTTCCATCCGTTGGTGCAGTGTGACATGGGCTTTAATCATCATGTAGTATCATGGTTATTGCATTTTTGTTGCAAAAATCCATATGACCACTAGAGGGCAACAAGTTTTTGTGTCTCTTTTCTGTCCTACTTCTGATTACATAATCATGACAGTTAGAGATTGCAGCCTTTAAAACTTGTTAAAATAGTTTTCATTCAAAACATAAACTAAATCCTAGTGTATGTAATAATAAAATACCTCCAATGGTTCTCCATATATACTCATAGCAACTTGTTACTCATAGCATATTTTAGTTTCATGATGGACTCAACGTTCGGTGTGTGCCACAGGAATATCAAGATAACAGGTGTAACTGCATGATTGAAATCCTACTACTTTCTACATTTATGTAACGTGTTAAAAAGAGGGCAGGGAGTTGATAAAGTACTCATACCATCTGCATTGTGGTTGTTTTAACCTTTCTGCAGGCTTCTTGTTCATGCTTAATTTAATCACAAATTTGTTTAGTTAATTAATTCTCTTCATGTGATCAAAACACTGAATTGTTATATAACTTTAAATTCATAGAACATATCAGGTTAAAGTACTGGCTAAATTGTGTTCAGCACATCACACAAACATAGTTATTATCAACAAGAGATCAAGAAATTTCATTTCTGGTTGTCACACATTTTTTTCCCAGCTTTGATCAATTGAAAGAATAAATTTCATGGTAATATAAGAAATATACAATAAAATATACTGCGTTGTGTTCTGATTCTTTAGCAACCAAAAACAAGCAGAGAATGCAATACACACAAAAAGAAAGATTTCAGTTTGTTTTGTATTGACTGAAATTAATTAAAGTGGTATCAGAGCTAATAATATAAAATATAACATAAAAGTAAAGATAAAGGTTTCCCCTGTCCAGTCATTTCTGACTCTAGGGGGTGGTGCTCATCTTTGTTTCTTAGCTGAGCCAATGATGTCTGAAGGCATTTCTGTGATTATGTGGCCAGCAGGACTGTAGATCGGGGTGCATGGAATGCTGTTACCTTCCCACCAAAGTGGTACCTATTTATCTGCTCACATTTGCAAACTTTCAAACTATTAGGTGGGCAAGAGCTGGAGCAAGTAACGGGAGTTAACCCTGTCATGCAGCACTTGGGTCTTGAACCCAAGCTGCTCAGCGCCCACTCAGTGAGTTTAACCACTGGGCCATCATACCACCATGATGTACCATAGCTGTACTGTTTCATGAACTATGGGTGGATTACTTGCTTGGGTTTTTTTTGGGGGGGGGTTGTTGTTTTGGAAAAAACAATAACAATGTGGGATATGAGATAATTTTTATTGGGACACATATTCAGAGAGGCTAATCTCTTAGCCAGAGAGGCTAATCCTAGATCTTTACAGATCTAGGCTGTAAAAATTGAATGACTACTAAATTATACCAAAGAATTATCTGAATCTCTTTCCTGCTTCTTAGTGATCATCCATAATTTTGAAATGATAAGATATAGAAAATGTTTAACCTTTTTTTATTCTGCAATTCATTTTCACCTTGTCATAATGAATTGTGTATATTCTCATCATACAATAAGACATATTGTTAGGAAATAACAATCAAACACCCAACATGGTCAGATAACACACTAAACAATGAGAAGAGTGAGTAGAATAGAACAGAACAGAACAGAACAGATCAGAACAGAACAGAACAGAAAAGAATAGAATGCTTTATTGGCCAAGTATAATTGGACACAAAGAATTTGCCTCTGGTCCATTATTCTATTCTATTCACTAAAAAATTGTATTAAATTAAATATGACCCACTGGAAATGAAAATGGCACCACATTCCAGGATTCTGTCAAGAATACCCACTTCACATTCAAAAGCAGTAAGAACCCAATAATAGACAAAGAGTCTCTTGTATCAGAAGATATTCAATGAGCTAATGGAAAGAGAGCAAATGTAGGTGGCCTTGATGCATACGATGGGCTGAATAAAAGCTAAAAGTACAACCTTCTGTAGATATGCCAAGAACCAAAAAAAAAGCATAACATTGCAATATATATATATAATATTAGCATGTGAAATGTCAGAACCATTAACCAGGGGGAACTTGATGTCAGAACAGAAATATCAAAATTAATATTGAGGTTTCAGGAAGGTGTTAATATTGATATTTAAGGTGAACTGAAATTGATTGAAATGGGTCATGTCACATTAGAGAAGCATCAAATGATAGGAAAAATGGAATAGCTATGATTATACAAAAGAGGTGTTGAAGTCAGTATTTAGAAATAATCCAAATAGTGATTGAATCCAAGGAAAGTCAGTCACAAATCTATGCTTTAACCACATATGCATAAGAAATAAAAGTTGAACAATTCCACAGAAGCTTGTCATGTTTTGACAAACTGCTTTCTCCGTTATACTAAGTACAGGAAGCTTAAAATATTAAAGTTGGAAATATAATAGCATCTGGAATAACAGGAAAAAAATTAGCCTTGCTGTATGAAACAACATATGAGACAGACTAATAGAGTTTTGCCAAGATAATTCAATGTACCTTCCTCCAATGACTTAAAAGATTCGGAGAACAGCAAGAAGACACAAGGAGTCGTATCAAAGTAAGAAACTGAAAGAAATTGAGAATAACAATTGAATGGAAAGGATGAGAGATTTATTTCAGAACAATACAGAAATCAAGAGAGATTATTATACAAAAATGGACCAGATAAAAGACAAATACCTGGTAAGAAAAAAGAATAGATAATGCATCAATGTTAGTGACTTTATGGATGAAATACCAAGAGAATTATTTAAGGCCTTGCAAGATTATGAAACATGCTACATGAAAGTTACATGTAGATATGCATAGCAGTAACCAAAGGACTGGGAAAAGATATGGTGCAGTACAAAAAGGAAATGCTCAAATTTGAATAAGAATGCTCAAATGACCAAACAATTACACTGACCTCATGTACTAGTAAGAATTACACAATTCATTATTGTGTAATCCAACCATACACAGAACCAGAACTGCTAGGTGTACAAGTGGATCAGAGGTGGTATTCAGCAGGTTCTGACCAGTTCTGGAGAACCAGTAGAGGAAATTTTGAGTAGTTTGGAGAACCGGAAATACCACCTCTGACTGGCCCCATCCCCATCTATTCTCTGCCTCCCAAGTCCCAGCTGATCAGTTGGGTCTTCTTTTGTTGCCCTGCACAGAGAACTGATCTGGAAAGCAGGTTAGTGGGATGGGAAGGGAATGGGATTTTGCAGTAACCTTCCCCCAGGAGTGGGGAGGGAATGGAGGTTTTACAGTATCCTTCCCCAGCCACACCCACCATGCCACACCCACCAAGCCACACCATGTCCACCAAACCACACCCATAGAACCAATAGTAAAAAAAATTTGAACCCCACCACTGAAATGGATTCAGAAGCAGCAGAGTCAGAAGCATCCAATGAACAATAAAAAGCACCAAAAAGAAGGCAATTTTTGTTTTATTGATTATAGATTTTTTTATTATTATTATGGTTGAAGTTGAATTTTCCATGGCACAACCTTTGCCTCTTGACAAATGTATATAATGATAAAGAAACTGTGAGAATATAATTTGGAGCAATTAAAAGATACAGGATAAGGAAAGGAATATACCAGAGCTTACAGAATCACCTTTCCTTAGATAGCTGAAATACAGCTTATATCATGATAAATGCTGGACTGGAAGCAATAAAAATTGAAATGAAAATTTCTGGGAAATACATCTCCAGTCTCAGATATGCTGGAAACAATGAAAATGTGAGAATTATCTTGCTGTAGGTGAAAATAAGAGTGCTAACACTCAGTGTGGTAATGTGTGTACTGCTGATTAAAAAAAAACAAAACACCATATTTATTTATTTACTATTACTTGCATGCCAGTCCTATCCAGAACTACTGTGAGCACCTTACATTTTCCTACTATAAGGCCCTGTCACACTGCCCAACGGATGCAAAACGGACACAATGGACGAGAAAAATGTTCCATCTCTCAGAAGGGGCAAAAATTTTAATAACCGGATAGTGTGATAAACACGGAAAGGAACGCAGAACACGGGGAGGACGCCAGAAGCCGGAATGAAGTGGGATGCGAACGGATGGAAGCACCAGCGGATGGAAGCGATGAGAGCAGATGGCACATCCGCAGGGCATTCCGGGGGGGCCTCAGCAAAGCATGATGCGGAACGGATTACAGCGGATGCCAGGAACGGATGCACAGTGGATTGAAGCGGATGCAGAGCACGATGCCACAGCCGGATATGCCACAAGCGGGAAAGGCCTGCCGGTATGCCGAGCGTTAAAGAGCATGCGGGGCGAGGGATGCATTGCGTCAGCCCACGGCGGAATATAACGGAAGCCAGCCTCGGAAGCAGGTCGCCATTCAGAGGAAAGACCTGCTTCCAGACACATCGGACTGGCCTTGCCCTGTCTGCCTGCCATGTCTGACTGCAAGGCCTTGCTGCCAGCCTTGCCTGCCAGCGCTTGCTGTCTGCCTGCCTGCCAGCCTCCCTGTCAGCCTTGCTGTCTGCCTGGCTGCGAAGCCTTGCTGCCAGCAGCTCTGCCTTCCAGCCTTGCGTGCCTGCCTGCCAGCCTTCCTAGCCAGCCTTCCTGCAAGCCTTGGTGCCTGCCTCCCTGCCACGCTTCTGGCAAGCGTTGGTGCCTACCTTGCCTGCCAGCCTTCCTGCCAGCCATTCCTGCTGCCTTGCCGTGCCTGCTCCTCCCTGGCCAGCCTTCCTGCAAGCCTTGGTGCCCTGGCCTGCCTGCCTTCCTGCCAGCCTTGGTGCCTGCATGGTGCCTGCCTGCCTGCCAGCCTTGGCTGCCTGCCTGCCTGCCCAGCCTTCTGCCAGCCTTGGCTGCCTGCCTTCCCTGCCAGCCGTTTTCCTGCCAGCCAGCAACCCCACAACTCATGCTCTCGAAGCCACCGCAAGCTCAGCCATCTGCTCCCAGCCCTTGCAAGAGGGGACAGGGCTACCATTCCCGCCCCTTGGCCCTCACTCCTGGTTCGCTGCGGGCTTCTGCCATGCACGGGCTCGCTCTTCTGGGGCTGGGGCTTCTGCTGGCTATCTGCTGCGCTTCTGCTTTTGGAGGAGCTGATGATGACAAGCACTCCAGCACCAGGCACCCATCCACAGCACCTGGACCCTTCACCCCTGAGGCTGAGCGACCAAGAGGAGTGCCAGGAGGACTCCATTTTTGTTTATAGCTTCTTGGTTAATAAAGTCTAATTTTTGATTTCATTACACTTACTTCGTTTCTTTTTTTAATAAAGTCTTGCGAAACTTTTAGAAATGGTTTAAGCCTTTGCATGCTTGTGGGAGGGTTAAGATAGCTGTGGGATTGGGCAGGGATACCTTTGGGATGGTAATAGCTGTGGGATAGAATAAACCTCCAGTGCAAGCATAGTGGGACTGTATGGTCCACCCTCCCAGCTGCCACACCTTTGGCCTTTATTATCAATAACAATGTAAGCATTGATCCACAACACATTTGAACATAAACACAACTCTTTTATTAAATGCCCTGTTCATTGTAGGCCCACCCAACATACATAACCCAATCTCATCAGTGTGGATGAGACAGGCTGAAGGAAGGCATCCATATAAGCATCTATCATCCTGTCTTTAAGCTTCCCTCCACTGGCTCCAGCTGGGGAGTTGCACCAAGTGTTTCAGGAGGTTGAGCTGCTTGTTCTCCTTCACGTGAGGCTCTGTTGGGGCTTGCACATCCTGAGGTCTATCAGGTTTCGCCCTTGCCTCCATTTCCCAGGCTCCATGTCCCCAGTGCCTTGTTGTGAGCGTCCATGAGCCTGTTCTGCCAACACTGCGGTAGTGGGTGTGCATGAGATTGCTGCCAGGATTGCAGCAAGCTTCCATGATGTCCTCACAGTCTCTGGGCGATGCTGCATGGTGGTGAGAAGTACCTGGAACCCTGTTGGCAGGATACCAAAGGTTGTTCTCCACCACATCGCCTTGCCCTGGACAGCCTGTAGTTGAAGATCCTCTCTTCATGGGTGAGGAGACTCTGGAAGTGTAGGGTTTCATTGAGGTAGGTTGCTGAGGGAGAAGTGTCATCCCTACGATGAAAGTAGGGCACATCTTGTGTGTCGTTGGCAGGGGATTCTGCGATCTGGGAAGCCGCACGATGAGGTTGCGTTCCAGCTCCTCCTTTGAGGTGACTGGCGTTGTATACCTGGGGCATCTGAAGATGAGCCGTTGCCTGAAGCATCGATGTACATGAACTTGTAGTCAGCATCCGACCATGGCGAAGAGGATGATGCTGAAGAAGCCCTTTAATTTAAATAAGTGGACCCCGACTTGGCTGGAGCTTTGCAGGCCACGTGGCTGCCATCGATGGCTACAACGGTGCGGTGGTGGGGGAAGTTCCACTTCTGATACCACTGCTCTGCAAGCTTTCTTCCCATCCTTCTTCAGTGGAGGGGCACTGGAGGAGCTCCTCCTTGGTATTCTTCGGATGATGGCCTGCACCACGTCTTCTGACCACAATGCTGATGGTGTTGTGTGCACCCTCCAGGCGGTACTGCATGCTCCTGCTTAGGTGGTCCCTGAGGCCAGGTGGCGCAGAGTCAGTTTCCAACCTTGAGCCAGGTTCCAGGCTGGGCCGGAAGTTGGTGTTTGCCTTGGTCAACCTGGGCGTCAGCACGCTGCACAAGTTCGTTCAAACATGGCTGGAGGCATCCTCATGCAGTTCTGGATATGCCCGAGTGTCTTCGTTCCTGAGTCCACCAATCAGCTGTTGTACAGTCCGTCCTCTGCCCCTCTTCTTGGCGAACCATCTTCGTACCACAGACGCCTTCTTGGCTGCGCCACTTTTTCTTCCGTAGTAGAGTTCACAGAAACTGTAGATGGCTTCGCACTGTTGCAGAAGGATGGTGGCACTGCCAAAATAGGACTGTGTTCACGATCCACGACGATCCATGACTGGGATTGCTGTGGAAGAGCAAGAGTCAGATGAAGGCTGCAGAGGTCTGCAAGCAGGGCTGCTGATCTGAAAGTGAGATCCAGATGTGTTGCCTCCCCCTTTTTATAGGCAAAAGGACGTTTTTTCCCTTTTACATGCCTTTGTTTCATGCTGCATCCGCTAGCATCCCGCACCGTTGCTGCGTCCATCTCCGGCTTCCTCCTGGTCACCGAGGGATGCGAGTGCAGCAGAGGTATGTGCAGTCGATGCACTTAGCGGATTAGTAGCGGATGCGTAATGGATGCAGAACAGGATGCGTACGGGGATGCAGAACGGATGAGATTGGATTACGATTTTCGCACACAAAAGTTTGAGCAGCTCAAAACTTCGTGAGCGGATATGAAAACGGTCATAAGTGGGATCGCTGCTGGTAAGCGGATAGAGAGGTAAGCCAAAACGGCAGGCGCTTAAGGGTAGTGAGTACATCGCGAGGCAAGCTTTTTTGTCCATTTTACATCCTCTTTGCATCTGTTGGTGCAGTGTGACAGGAGCTATAGTGAGGAAGTCTTTAAAAAGTCAAATAAAAAAGGTGAAAGACAGATACCAGTTTTTTTGAAATAAACAAATAATGGATGACCTGACTTACTATGCTCTCACATCCCGGAGTGCTTCATGTTAGGTTTGGATGAAGCCTGGAGAAAGCAAAAGCAGAGAATATTACATCTTGGTTTGTAAATAGATTGAACTCCTCTCACATCTGCTACCATGAGCCTGCACACTTCTTCTTTTTTACAATTATACTCCTAGTGTGCTAATCTTATTATATATAAAATTATCGACTTAAGTGTACTTAATGCTATATCTATGAGTGAGAAAGATACTATTTTCAGTACTGAACAAGTGTACAAATTTCCACAATCATTAGTGACCCAAGTGTAATTATAAGAACCCAAAGAAATTAAGTTGAGAGATACTCCTGCCCAAATGATGTCCATTGGATCACAAAGTATTGGAAGTGATCAAGCTATTGAACAACAGCTCTACTATAACCTTGATAAAATTGTCCTTCCCACGCCTTTTTGTTAAGCTTAATTGAAGTACAATTGATTTCTATTAAATAGCAGGGAAGAGTAGACAAAATATTATTATGCAAAAAATGTTGCAAAACCACATTGGTAAGTGTTTAAAAGAAATTGTGAACAATAAAAATACAAATGATTAGCATTGTATTGATGGTTAGATGACTAATAGTGCTTCCTTCACAGAGAATAAATTATTGTCTTTATTAAAACATGGAGAAGTTGACCTTGACATGGAAAAGTCTTTGATTTTTAAATACAATTTATGTACCTTTTAAAGAAAAGTATCTATTGCTGTTTAAGAAAGAAAATCTCAAATGCTTTGAAGAGCGCAGGGGGGAAAAGCCCAAACCAAATCAATTTTTGGAAAATTTGGGGCTGTTTTCTGTACATGCTTACCTTGTAGTGTGTTCCATTGTTCCCAATTCTGCCCCAAACGTACATAGGATTTAATAGTCAACCACTTTATAAATAATTTTAATCCACCATTGTGCTTCATTCATTACAAAGGTTAGTTGGCAATGCTTGTTTGGAGAATTGTTATTTAATTTGGCCTTGTAATAATTAGTAATTTTGTAATAGCAGCTGCTTAATTTCATTCTGTTAATGCAGGAAAATAGCATCTCCAATTAAATGTGAACTGTGACCTGAGAAAATCAAGTGCTTTAAAAAAGCCTTGTATTGCATACTGAGTACATAGTAACAACTGCCAAAGAGGTAGCACTAAATACTTAGGAAAAGAGGAAATATGAACAAAATGTTAGCACATTGAACATCTGTCCTCTATCATTCTTCAGAGATCCTTATTCTCAGTTTTTGTGCCCAATGGAATATAAGTCCTGATGGCCCCCTTATTCAGCCAAGCTCCTCCTCCTCCTCCTCCTCCTCCTCCTCCTCCTGCTCCCCTCCCTTCCCTCCCTCCTCCTCCTCCTCCTCCTCCTCCTCCTCATTTACTATATTCATGAAACATGAAACTCAGTCAACCTAACATTCAAAAATGCATCATAAATACAGTTGACTGGTGTTAATGGTTGATATTGGATGCTGCCAGTGTCCTAAGTATCAGCCAACTATCTTTTTAAGATGTACAATGTAGAGTAGAGCAGTTTTTTTTGCAGTTCTGCTGTTATTGTTGCAGGAATTATTAATATTCTTCTTCTTTCTTTTCCCTTTTGCAACTGAGAAGGGATGTGCTAGCAGGGAATAAAGGAGGGGGAGTTTAACATGAGTAGAAAAATGGTTCATAAGTTCCTTAAAACAATGGGACATTATTTCTGTTAAGGGTTTTTTTGGTCTGTATGTCTTGAATGAAATACAGACACTGAGACAGAATAGGATTGATCTACAAATTGAACAACAAAACCTCTGATAAATGCCAGCAATGTGCTATCTTTGCATTTGTTTATTTACGATCTCAGAAGGGTGGTTATTCAAGTGTAGAATTGTAAAGAGCTTTAACCAGAAATCTACATCCATTTAAAATTCTTAGATAGAGGTAGCACATCAGTCAAATGGTTCTGCAAGCATCTTCCTTCTGCCTTCTAGTCTTCCATCCAGATGAATAATTATGCAAAAACATGGAAAGGTGTTGGGAAAAAATGGCCCTGCATTTCAGGGTGGAAAACACAAATCGATAAACCAGTTGTAGTATTTATTAAAAGCAACAATTAATTTTGTCACTGTACCGAACTCCAACAAGCAGGACCAATAATTCAATAGCTTAAGCACTGACACAATGCTTTTTTCATTTCTGTGCCTTTGTAAAGATTTCAGTAAATGTGGGAAAATGGCACAGAAATATCTCTAAAGGCAATTAGCAGACCAAGTGAGAGATTTAGCAAACACTAAACAAAGGAATTTGCAAATAAAGTTTCACTGATATCAAGAATTTGCTTCAGCTAAAACTAATATATCTAGGAATACACGCTTAGAATTCCAATGATATCTTGTTTTAACCCGATTAATCAGTCTTAGAACATGCCTACATGGTTCTTATTTAGAATATAACTGATTGGTATTCGTGAGACAATGACATTTAGTTATAAATACAGAGAATACAATATCTTTGGTAACCACAGCAAATTAATAATAATGACTTTTTGTAACACTGTTATTTCTCAACACATTTTTATTTATTTAATCAATTTACATGACTCACTTTCCAAAACAATATTAAAAGTAATATTAAAAGTAAATAAAAAAACCAAATATAAATACAAATACAAAAAACAGCAAGTGAGGGGGAAAAAAAGGCATTAATACAACGAAGGGATGTGTTCTATCACATATCTTGGAACCCAAACCTAGGCACATGAGTTTCTTTGCCTATCCAGGGATACAGACGAGCACAGAAGCAAGTTTTTAAAGCCTTATGAAACACCAATAGGATTAATGCTAGTTGGATCTCTAAAGATGCTGTTCCAGAAAACATTGTGTCAGTCAAAGTTTTCCTTCTGGTTTCTGTCTTTACCTTTTTGTACATAGAGCATAGTTTTCTTATTGGATTGGATAGGACAGTGCAAATAAGTTCCATTTACAGTTCCATAAGTAAAACAGCTCTGAGCCATGAAAAACTTTGTGACTACCAGCACCTTGAATTGCACTAGAAACACACTTGTAGTTAATGCAGCTCCTGGGAAAGGGGTCACATGTGCTGTATCACTGCCCGCTCCACCAGCTGGAGCAATCCCATATTGCAGTAGTTCAAACAGGAAGTGAATGGGAGCAAGGCATCTTGGTCCAAGAACAATTGATGCACAACCCAAAGCCCTTGTAGCCACAGCTGTCACTTGCTGGTCAAACAGGTGATCTATGAGTCCAGGAAGTCCAACCAACACCAACCCCAACCAACACCAAAGGTGAAAGATCCACAGAATCAGCAGGTCAAAACCCAAAGCTAACTTAGTCTTGTTTGGATTGAACTGAAGTCTGCTGCACCCCATCAGGACCTCCACAACCTGTATTCTGCTATACTGAAGTCTATGAGCTAAAGAAACTGACATAAAAAAAATTACTATATGCCGAAAATCATCAACGTGTTTCTTCTTAAATACAGCATATGGTACTATTTGCATCTTAACAGTGTTCATTGCAACTACAGTGTATTATTAACACATTTCTTTTCCCACATTAGAAAGAAGAAAACAAGCTGGAAAAAGATTTTGAAAATAAATGGAATGAGTAATTTACACACTTACTTCCAACTGTTCTGTTCTGAAACTACGGTTGATAGTAGTTTTCTGGAGGGTGGGGTGTTTTTGCTTTTTTGTTTTTGTAATTATGAAGACTTAGAAAAGGCAGTTGCCTAGAACATCTAACTTTGTGTAAGAGTGCCATTTTCAAACTTCTGGACTTGAAGTAAGAAATGCCAAGTGTATCTGTCTTACTACTTCTGGATCCTACAAATGATTTGAAAATATTAACATATGACATTTCAGAGAAATAGTTTACTTTTAAAGAGATTCACTTGAACTGTTACCGCAAACTAAAACTTCAGATGAATTCAGGATACTGGATTAGGTTCCTTTATATCACTTTGAAGAGTTACAAAGGCAATGTGGCAGTTTAATGAACTTTCTGTTTTCCCCCAAATTGCAGAATCTTGCAATTAGTTGCAACTTTCTTTCTACATTCTGACCAAGCTGAAGGAGGATTGAATGGTATAATGGCATGGCTAATTGTCCACTGAAGCTTCTCATTTCTGCAATTCTGCCCATCAGAGCCCTTGAGCCCTTATTGATTCTGAAATTTAGGTCTCATTCCTCTGCTAGCATTTGTTAAAATAATTTCATTGGAGGGAAGATTGAGCAAAAGAAACACTAAGATTTATCCTGCTGCTGTTTAAAATCTGGCTTGCTCTTTCATGTTTCATCTGTTGTATTTTTCCAAATTCATTTTCTTTTATCTTGCCTTCCCAGTTGCTTCACTAACCAGCTAAGATTACATAAAGGACATGTAAGGAATTTTAGCTAATTCTGCCAACAAATAAGTTTCAGAGAGAAATATTTTAACACCAAAAGCTAAATTATAACCTTTCTCTGACATATTGCTTGGTTGGCTGGATTACTTGAGCAAGAAAAAAATTGAGGGAATTAAAATGTGGTGTAATGTTTGGAGGTGCTGGACCAAATGCAGGGACATCCAAGTTCTAGTTCTCCCTTAAGTTCAGGAGTAAGCTGGGTGATCTGGGCCCATCATTCTTTCTCAGTTAAGAAGTCAAAATACATTTGTTTACCATCCACTGGACCAGTGTGGTTGATTAGGGTCCATGTAGTTAAATGAAAAACTTTTTATCCAACAATGAATTGATTTGGGATAATATAACAACAATAATTTAGTTTGAGGGGGAACTGATTGCAGGTTACATGTTCAGTGCAAATAACCAGGAACAGGAGTTAAGTTCAAAGCACTTCAAGTTTAGTTCATGTTATTTATATATATATATATACAAAGAATCTTATCTAACAGTCAAAGCAAATTGGTGCTAGATAAGAATCAATGAATTCACAGGCGGCTGGACTTAGGCCTCTTGTGGGAGTAGAGTGATTCCAGACCCCACCCTCGGGCAGGGGTGGTGTTCAAATTTTTAACAACCGGTTCTGTGGGCATGGTTTAGTTGGTAGGTATAGCTTGGTGGTCATGTGACTGGGTGGATGTGGCTTGGTGGTCATGTTATTCGCTGGGCATGGCCAACTCAATATCACTCACATTGAGGCATGCATCTCATCACCAGGCCTCTTATGACTGTGGGGATGCTGCAACAGTCATAAGTGTGAAAAATGGTCATAAGTCACTTTTTTCAATGCCATTGTAACTTNCTTTGAATGGTCACTCCACACAAGCAAAGTACCAGCAAAGGAGGGGAAAAAACCTCCAGAGAAGTTCCTGAGACAGGAACTCTAGTCCTGCCAAGAATGTAATAAGGGTTAACGGAGAGGCAAGTTCTGTAAGCAACACCAGAATGTTTCCTTCCTACCTTCCTTACAGGATTAGGCCAGTAATTTCTTCCAACAACTGGTTCTCTAAACTGCTTAGAATGTTAACAACCGGTTCTAGTGAATAGGTGAGAACTGGTAGAATCCCACCCCTGCCCTCAGGCTCTACTTTATCATCTCGTACATTTACTTACTATATTGTCTGTTTCCCTTTTAAGTTAAGCAATACTTTGGGGTATACCTAAAAAAAATGAGCAAGACAATCTATTTAAATGTTCAAATGTATAAAAGCTATACCTAGAATTTAACAATCACAGCTTCTCACATCCAAGTACTTCTAGTATAACTTTCAGCATAACTTCTAGTGCCATTAACTTCCCTGGAAAAAATTGAGCTCATTGAAATCAATACATCTTTCCTGGGTTTAATTTTGTATGGATCATACCTCTGGTAAAAGCAGTTCTGGGACCTTTTTTAAAGAATGTTTTTGTAATCCTGTTATATAAACTTTTATTAAGTCTATTTTTTATTTGTATATATTATGGCTTTAAAAACTTGCATAGAGAGAATGACTTTCTCTTACAAAGAATAGTCTTCAATATTTCCAGAGCTTCATTGTAGTTCAAATATCTGCAATAATAAAGGAAATAACTGGAAAACCATTGGAAATGTTCTTATCATGATCCAAAATATCTTACTTATCACATCACAAAGAGAATTAAATAGCCTGCTACAGCATTCATAAGACATCTATTGTGAAAAATCAGAACAATTTCCTTTTGCAGCTGACTCTGTTTAGCTGCCCAAGTTATAATAATGATCAGACAAAGTCTTTAATAGATAATTTCTCATTTTCTTCTCAATCTTTTCCTCTCTCTGTCTCTCCACCATAGATATTACAAGGATTTTTGAATATGATTTTGTCAGTGACATTAATACTTAGTCGTATTTTCATAGTACTGGTTCCACCAAACATCCCATGCAGGGCATAAGGTTTTGTTGGTAAGCTTCTAAAAGGTTTTATATCTCGTGTAACTTCTAAGCTGGATGAATGAAAGAGATGATTTTTTTCACTGAAGAGTTCTGATAAGAATAGGTATAAAAATCTATGCTTTATTCTGACTGTCTGTAGAAGGTTGGTTTCTTTCACCCCTTTCTTTTAGGCAATGAAAGGATTCCCTGAGATCTTGGGATTCTGTTTCAACTCAATTTATTATTGATCTTCTTTTTGTTTAGGGTTATAAGATTGTTTTTGTGATAATGAATGGCTTTTTTATTTTTTGCAAGGGCCCTCTGTTAGCTCAGGAGATCGCACAACTTTTTCAACACCATGATTTAAGTACACAAGTTAGTCAATCATTATGGATCACAAATTGTATCCAGGTTTTGGAAAGTCAAGTATTAAACATTCAGATTCATTTGTCATTAAATATTTAATATCCCAGCTATCAGAAATTCAGATGTATTTACCATCTTTGCATCATCTAACCTCTAATGGAGAAAATGAATCAACTATTATGGTATATTTACACTCATTTGGTAACTGGGTTTTGTTTCAATGACTAGGTCATTGAGCAAAATGGTTGCGAAGTGAACACATGAGAGAGATGGTAATGAATATAACTGGTTACTGCTGTCTCATTGTGCAACTACACCAGTGTAACTCTTACTCTGGCAAGCATTGTTGTCAGGCACATGAAATGTAGTTGGAAATAGATGATTCTATTTGTGAATGACCACTAACTGAGGTAGTCTCCAAACAAGGAATGGATGCACTTGAGATGCTATGTCAATTGTTAGAACAGCAGTTGGACAAACTATTGCCTCTTGCAGAATTTGCCTGTAGCAACTCAATTTTATTCACAACAGTATAAAACAGTTAGAACGAACCTTGGAGGTCTTCTAGTCCAACCCCCTACTCAGGCAGGAAACCCTATACCATTTCAGACAAATGATTGTCCAATGTCTTCTTTAAAACTTTCAGTGTTGGAGAATTCACAACTTCTGAAGATAAGTTCTTCCACTGATTCATTGTTCTTACTGTCAGGAAATTTCTTCTTAGTTCTAGGTTGCTTCTCTCCTTTATTAGTTTCCATTCATTGCTTCTTGCCCTGTTCTCTTATGCTTTGGAAAATAAGTTGACCACCTCTTCTTTGTGGCAACCCCTTAAATATTGGAATGCTGTTATTATGTCACCCCTAGTCCTTCTTTTCATTAAACTCCAATAGCAATTCCACAAGCATATCTCCCTTTCAGACGGTATATGGCTACAACTCCCAAATTTTTTCTCTCCACTGCTACTCATGCTTTGTTCTTTGTGCAGGTGAGATAGGAACAGCAGATTTGACAAAGACTACTTAGAAATGTACCACATCTGCACACTGGCAGAGGACACCAAAATTTCAGTGGAGGATTTAATATCTTTTTCCTACATTTTTACATTCTGCCTGTCCAACTAATAAGCTGGACTCAAAGGTCATTGTCTGCTTCCCAGAAAATTAATCTGGTGGTCTTTCACTGGAGACTTATCCAATCTTCTATTGGTTTCTGCTTGTTTGAGGAGGCTTCTTAGAGGAATCACTTGTGTCTTGTGTTCTAAAACATTCCCTGTGCTTCAGTGGTGGGATTCAAAAAAAATTACTACCAGTTCTGTGGGCATGGCTTGGTGGGCTTGGCTTGGCTTGGTGGGCATGGTTTGGTGGGCATGGCAGGGGAAGGGTACTGTAAAATCTTCATTCCTACTCCACTCCAGGGGAAGGATATTGTAAAATCTCCATTCCTACTCCACTCCTGGGGGAAGGTTACTGCAAAATCCCATTCTCTCCCCACCCCACTAACCTGATTTCCAGCTCTGTTCTCCTGGGCAGGGCAACAAAAGAAGACCCAGCCAATCATCTGGGACTTGGGAGGCAGAGAATAGATGGGACAGGGCCAGTCAGAAGTGGTATTTGCCAGTTCTCCAAACAACTCAACATTTCCTCTCTGGTTCTCCAGAACTGGTTAGAACCTGCTGAATACCACCTCTGCTGTGCTCCCCTCAACCCTCAGTTTCTGGTGGTTAGCAAAGAAGAATAAAATGCAATATATATTGGAATATAGATGCCCAAGGAGAAGTTTGGAATATCTTATTTCAGTCTACTCTGAATCTAAGAGGTCATAAGACAGTATAACAGAAGTCCATGACCTATATTTGATAGACCAACTACATCTGAAACTTCCACAGAAGCCCCTCCTTGTGATCTACTACCACTATGAAGAGACAATGAACCTCAGAATGAAAAAGACTCTGTGCTTCCCATCATGATTAATGTTCTAAAACTGGTTGTTGTGCAGCAAGGAAGGTGAGGAGCTATTAAGCTATGTGGCAAAACTTATTTGTTGAACTTTGGGAAATGTCAATAGCAATAGTACTTAGACTGAAATGCCACTTCATAGTGCTTTACAGCCTTCTCTAAATGGTTTACAGAATCAGCATATTGTTCCCACCAATCTGGGCCCTCATTTTACCAATCTCAGAAGGATAGAAGGCTGAGACAATGTTGAATTCATCAAAGTAGAATTCCTGGCTGTGAAAAGAATTAGTTTGTTAACACTGCAGTCTAATCACTGTGCCACCAGATTAGATTAACAGAGTTGGAAGGGACCTTGTAGACCATATAGTCCAAGGGTTACCAAACTTTTGGATCTCAGGGGCCACTAAATTCATAACTTTAAATAACTTTAAATCCTGTGGACCACTAATATGATCTGCCTAATGACCAGCTGGGTGGGCATGGCTAGGTGTGCATGTGACTGGGTAGACATGGCGAACTCAATGTCACTCACATTGAGGGGTGCCTCGCTGGCATCTACTTGGCCCTCCCCTCCCAGCCACTCCTTGCCTACCTGCCCTGGCTTCTTCGGGCTCCAACAAGAAACAGTTGTTGGATCTAAGCAGCCACCTTGAGAAAGAGTTGGCAAAACAGCTGGCTCAGTTCAATTGGAGCTGTCAGAGAAAGAGTTAGCAGAAGCACCTCACTGAGGACTATGAGCAGAGGAAAGACCTGCAAGAGTGCAAGGCCGGGAGCAGTGCCTGGAGTGAACTGATATGGTCAGCCAGTTCCAGGTCATGATGCAGTCCCACTGGAATGAGGCCCTTCGACTGTTCACCATCAGTGGCACTCTCTTCCAGCCTTTACCCAAATCCCCAGGAGGCTGAAGCAGACCCCTAGTCAGAATTTCTGCCCCCCTCCAACCAGCACAAGAACTCCCTGAACGGGGAGACTCTGAAGAAACACAAACATTCATTGCACGTATTTGGCCCAGGGGCCATAGTTTGAGGACCCCTGATATAGTGCAATATAAAAAATGCAAATAATTTTTCTGTAGACCACCAAAATTTTCTCACAGACTACCACTGCTCCACAAACCACCAGTTGGTGACTGCTGATCTAGTCCAACTTCATGCCCAAGCAGGAGACCCTATACCATTTCTGACAAATGGCAGTTCAATCTCTTCTTGAAAGGCTCAAGTGATGAAGGTCCCACAACTTCTGAAGGCAAGCTGTTCCGTTGGCTGATTGTTCTCACTGTCAGAAAATGAGTTTGAGTAATTTCCAATAGGGAAATAGCTGTGGACCTCTTACATGTGGGAGAGGAAAGTGATTTTGACAGGCATGGTGGGATGGAGGAATATAGAGATAGTTTACCAAGGAATGCATGAACCATGAGCAAAACAATTACAAATTTTAAAAAAGAGAATATAAAGAAAAGCAAAGTCCTGGAAATGGAATGGATGTGAAAAAGAGATTAAAATCACCCTGCTTTACCTCTATATGGTGTAAAAGGCAACAATGGGAAACTCTAGCAGCCTTTAAAAATCCTGTTATTTTAGGTAAGGTTGTTTCAGTAGTTCTTGCAAAGTCTGTTTCCTGACTTGGCTTCCCTTGAAGGATTGATAGTGGGGTGATCAGAAGAAAAAGTTGCTTGAAAGAAAAGTAGTTGGAATGGGGTGCCACTTGAGGCTAATCATACTGGCTAAAATATTAATTTGGACTTGGCCAATGATATGTGCAGTTCAACTGAATTTTTATATTTATTAATTTGTATTAAAACCTAAATAAAAGGAAGTTTTAGAACTGTTTATTATTGTACACCAAGCAATGCTATTTATAATCAATACAAATCCCATCCAAATTCATTTTTAAAAATAACATCAGAATTAGCTATATAAATAAGGTGGCTCAAGGCAATAAGAAAATCTAAAGGTACTGGCAGTTGTACATTATCATCATTAATATTAATATATTAATATTACCTACAAAAAAAATTCTCAGGGATAAATTTTATAGCAAAGAAAGCTAAACTGAACTCTGATGTTTGTCAAGTAGAGACAGCTTTTTATACAGCAACCAGACACATCTGATATCTGAATAAGGGGAATGTTAAGTAACATCCATCTGTCTTCCAAAGCATGTTACCCAGTTCTTCCAAAGAAAACAGCTATTAAGCACAATTTTATCCATCTTGAGCAAATTCAGCACTTTGGTCTCTTTCTGGGCATTTGTACAAATTATGTTCTGTCTTTAAGCCTGGTTCAGCTTTTGCATCCATTCTCCTTCCTCTTCCTGTCTTCCTATTTTATGTGCATGTCTCTAACTTTATCAGTATAAGGCAGTGGTGACGAACCTTTTTGTGCTCCTGTGCTGAAAATTGTGCGTGCACAATGCACGTGTGCTTGCATGCCAGAACCCAGAAAGCAATGTGTGCGGAAGGGCCCATGCCCTCTGCACATGCACATGTGCCCCCATCATACCCTGCGCATCTCTGTGCATGCATGCACATTTCCCATGTATCATTGCACCCATGCATGCGCACCACATTCCCAACAATCAGCTGCCAGGCGGCGGTGGGTGAACATGCACAGTTGGGGTCTTCTGAGTGACCTCTTGCATGCCGGCAGAAGTCACTCTGCATGCCACTTCCGGCATGTCTGCCATAGGTTTGCCATCACGGGTGTAAGGGGATTAGCTCTACATGGCTGAACCAGGAGTGGTATTTTCACATAAGTAATTCTAAAATCAACCCCTGAGATTCCATTTGATAGCAAGAGCACTTAGACTCATATACCACTTCACAGTGCTTTACAGCCTTCTTTCTCTTAAGCCCATGTCCCAATGCACCAACGGATGCAAAGAGGATGTAAAACGGACAAAAAAGCTTGCCATCCATTGGAAAACGCGATGCATCCGTTG